>CM033469.1:23419227-23466727 GCA_019447015.1 Hymenochirus boettgeri
GATAGAAGAGCAAGGATTAATAGAAGAGATAGAAAGATGAAGAGCAAGGACTTATAGAAGAGATAGAAAGATAGAAGAGCAAGGACTTATAGGAGAGATAGAATATAGAAGAGCAAGGACTTATAGGAGGAGATAGAAATATAGAAGAGCAAGGACTTCTAGGAGACTATAGCATTTTATTTAAAAAGTGATGTAAAAATAGCACAAATTAGTTTGTCTTTGTGTCAGAATTTTGGCCACTGAACACATTTTGTAGAATTGGGCTACATCAACTCTGTCCAGCTGGAGATATTTTTTTCTCCTATAGAAACTCCTGCTAAGAAAAGGAGCTGCCAAGCTGAACGGGACGGCCAAGTAGATACTGGGGACAAGTTATGGGGAAAACTATTTTGATAGCTGCCAGAGCACAGTGACTTGGAATGTACATGAATCCCAGACAGAGGGGGCATTTATCTGTGGCTGTTGTCCAGTCTGACTTGGTACAAGGCATGCTGGGGACTTACTGACATATTTAATTATGATTAATCAGACGTAAAAAAACTGGCAGAGACATTAGCAAAAGAACAAACAACAAAGAGACTTCTAATGCATGAAATGTGTGCAGGCAGAGATGGATATTGTTGTTTGTTGGAATTTTGGAATGAAAATATTAAAGAAATGCGCTCTAAAGCAATAAAACAGCTGATTGGTTTACTATATTTTCATTTTGTATCCATATATGCAGAAACATGATATGGCAAAGAAGCAATGAATCTTATAAAATTCACAGAGCTAGAGGGGTAGCCAATCAAAGTTTGAAAACACAGGGCTACAGAAAGGAAGGCCAATCAATGCAGTAACTTTCACAGGGCTAGACGGGAAGTAAAATTGTTATCAGAGCCTATTTCCTTATCCGGTAGATTGTGTACGAGCCCACTGAGCCTACTGATTAAAAGGAGAATTTGCCAGTAAAAATATGTTTTAGCTTAATTCCCTTAAATTTTTCTTTCTAATTGACCAAACTCACAAACTGTAAGAGGATTTATTACTAATTGAGTATTTCCGTTCCAAACAAAAACTCTGATGTTCCTGTACTTTAAATGTATATGGCTTCCTGGTGTCCCTTTAAATTTCTTAATTTTTTTTTTTTTTTTGTGGAGTGTTCCTTTAACGGGACAAAAATCAGTCATGTGGAAGGAAATTCCCATAAAGAGCTGAAGTGGAGGGAGGAAAGGTAAAGCAGGGGGAACAATCAGGAGGTGAGGAAGGACTAACCAGGGTGTGAGATCTGTGTACGCCTTCACACCTGGCAAAATGGGGGTAATAGGGTCATGAGCACATGACTCTCGGATTGCTGAAGTGAAGCTGCACAAAGAGGAATGTTCGCGTCCCGACCGGATCTCTAATTGTCATTGCTAAGGCCTCTGTCATGAGTCCTAAAAGGAAAGAGAATTTTTGGTTTGAATGACTAGAGCTGGGACCAGGGAATTATTAGTAAATAAAGTGAAAGCCAATAGCGGCGGATTTGAGGCGAGAAGACAAAGTCGTGTCAGTGAGAATAATTTCACCTACGCACTTTTTCATTTCCCCTTTAAAAATTTGTGCGAACGGAGACTATTATTTAACAATCCGTACGCCGTGTTATATGAAAGGGGGAGGGGACAGTTTTTATGTCCAACTATTATAGGGGTTTCAAATCCAGATTACGGAGAATTAAAATAGTAAAAATAAATAAAGCCCATATGTCACATTGGCTTAGAATTAGAGGTTGGGGGTTTTTTTGCATTAGGGACGAATATATTATTTTGTGTTTATTTGGCTTTTTACAGGAACGTGGAGGTCACCCTGTTTTACTGCCTTTAAAATCTTTACATTCCGCAATGCTCAGACAGAGCCCTTATTGTGGCCAGCCTGCAGTGTTATCAACGCCATAATGAGCCGTTAATCATTTTCACACCCACCGGACTTGGGATTTTAGGGAAGAGCTGCATGGCCTCCTGTTGTATAGGAATTATGTCAGATAAAATCAGGTTTGCTTGAGGTCACACACAGAACCAACTTGCACAGTGTGTAGGGGAAGATCAGCTTTGGGACACCTGGATCTTTAGGTTTAGAGTCCAACTGTCCAACATCAGCTAATGAGATTTGTTGTACCAAAAAGCTTTAGCCAATCACTTTGTGTTTCATTGGCACCGAGTCAGGGTGTCATACTACTGATGAGGCCAGTACTAGCACACTAGTAAAGCCCCCTAACACAGCATCAATATTTTTCAGCTAATTCGATCGAAACGCTCATATTATTGATAACGGTTTTCAATTCTTTTTGCTCGACTATATGATGGTTTGTCGAAAGAACGGAGATGGTGTCTGACGGAAAATAAACAGTCCGCAAATAACGACTCCATATTCTTTAATGAGTCAGCAGATCGATATTTCGGTCAGTTCGTCCGAAATATCGGCGGTAATTTTCCGTCTGGACAAAAGGATGATCAACATGACGGTAAATCACTGAAGTTCGTGCTGTCTTTTATGGACCACACGAAATGTGGCGAAATGTCGGTTGCAGTGACTTTGTGTGAGATTACAGCTATTTTGCCCCAGATGACAGCAGTGAACAAGTGAAAGTCATCCAGGCTGAAAAGTTTGCTTGTGCTATTCATCTACAGCAGCCAATCAGATGTTAGATATCATATTCACTTATCACTGCACTTATGTAACATGTGATTGGTTGCTGGAGATTAATAGCACCTTTACTGTATAAAGCACTATGAGGGAGATCAATAAAAGTCTTATCGTTTAAAATGGTGCTAATTGGCCCAACCAATTAGATCTTATTTAACATTTGAAAGCTAACATCTGATTGGTTGGGGCAAAATTAGCACCATTTTAAAAGATAAGAACTTTTATTGAATAACCCTGATTGTATTGATTCTATCTTGAAAGTATATTGAGGCTTTAATCATTTAGACCAGGGAAGGAAGCAAACCTTATATAAAATAGCTGATCACTATTCATAAAATACAAAGGCAACACAACGTTGCAAATGGTAATATAATACCGTTTGGGACATGAGAATCCCATCGCTATCAGTTAATCTAGGACCAGACCACCGGTGGTCCAATCGCTGGTTGACCAGTTAGGAGTTTACAATGACGGACAGTCTGTACACCAATAGGCGGATAACAATGGGTTAACCCTGTTATTCCCAGGATGAAAAGTGTTGAATGCATTAAATGGGCCAATGACACTTCTCCAACCACAGACACAAGGCTGTTTACACAATAACGTTACAACTGACTAAGGACAACATGACAATTGTTGTTACCGCTGTAATTAAGCAGTAATGGCCCCTGCCAAGGGTGTTCTAAGCAGTTATGACCAGATGGTTTTTGATGCTTAAATAGCTTGAATCATAACAACCCACATACAAACACACATACACACACACAAAACCACCCACACACACAACACAAAAAAAACAACAGTAAACACACAGAACAAACCCACACACACACGTACCCGAAAAAACATACACACACAAAACACATACAGAAAAAAAACATACACACACAAAACACACTACACACACACAAACTCACACACACATCAAAAAAAAAACCATACACATAACAAACACACAGACACAAACCCACACACAAACGGACACCGAAAAAAACAACCAAACAAACACACAACACACAACAAACACATACATACATAAACCCCACATACACACACAAACACAAAAACACACATATGCACAAACCCACACACACACATCCACAAAAAAAACGTACACACACAAACACATATACAGTACATCCAATACACACACACAAAACACATAAACAAAACACACATATGCACAAACACACACACATACACAAAAACACATTCCGGTATGGTGAAGGATGCACCCATTTTGTGAGTGGTGCTCTGGGTTAAAAACGGACCTAGTAGGAACGGGGCCCAGGGACTTGTAAACCATAATGAATGAACTAAAATGGAACCTCACTAGCCACATTGTTGCCCGTTTTTACAACATCTAGAATCTTCTTACAACAAGCCAGTCATCGTAGTTTTCAGGTCATCCCTATCACAGAGGACTAGCTTTCCGTTCCCATTTAAAAACAATGATATAAAAATGGGCCCCAGTACAGGACCCCGTGACACAACACTAAAACTACAGGTCCATCTATACCTCTATAATGTCTGTCAGTGAGTTATACACTATCTAGACAGATACAATATCTAAATGAATATTTTGGATAACAGGCTCCTTACTAAGGGGAGCCCATTCTCTTCTGCTCCTTTGGTTGTCCTGCAGGGTCTGATCAAAGTCAAAAAAATGAAGAGTAGGAGCCTGTCTGTGTGTTATCCGACCGACACTTCCTGCTCCTCTTAGAGGACTTGGCATGCGCAGTGGAGCTCTCCCCCTTCCGGCTCTCAGCACTGCATCTCTCTATTTTAAAGAATAAAACTCATACAATGTAGGGACCCCCCCCCCAACCTTAAACAATTTCTAAAACTGTAAATCAGCCCAGAAATGTACTTACCGACCTCATTCCTTGGTTCCCTCTACTGACCGGCAAATGCATCCCTGTGATTGGTGAGTCTCATCTAATCACAAACACGTCTGCCTGTCCAACCCCTTCTGCTCTTCTATTCCCAGAAGTAGCAGAAGAGGCCAGACAAGGGAATCAAGGGGGTGTCTATTCCTGGGCCGGGTTAAAGTTTTAAAGCTGCTGTTTAGGGGTGATTTACCTATGTACAGTTGCCCTTTAGAAAGTCACAAAAAAAATAAGCCCTACCAAAGTCACATTCGAGCTCTCATAATGACACGAATGTGTTAAAGTGTGGACTTCTCTCTCTATGGAATGTTCAGTTAAAGGAAAGATATGGCACTACTGGATATGTAGGACCAGCTTTTTCTTGCAGCTCACAAACTGTCCTGACTTTCATGGAAAGTCCCATATTATTGATCTGCACTGGGGTCGGCAAGCGGAAGCATGTTGTAAATCGCACAAGTCGGACCAAGCCCTTACTCTCAGCTGGAAGTTCCTTAATGTTTCCTGTTCCTGTAGTTTTTTGGGGTAGAGTGTCAGACTTTATAGTTTTTACAAAAATTACATATTGTGGTTCGTAGGGACAGAACTGATTTGTGTTATCACATAAGATTTGAAGATCACAAAAATGTATTTGTTATGTGAAAAATAAAGATATTTATACATTGTAGTCGCAAAGAAACGAATAATAATCTAATGCTAAAAAAAAGGCCCAAACGCTTCTGTGTTCATTTCCTTTACGTGTATTTTGTTTTCACAAAACAGAGGCAATAGTGAAAACCACAAAAAGAGTTTACTGTCAATAGGAGAAGGGTGATTGTTTTCTGTTTCTGCTGTCATAGTGTTACGGGTTAAGGGTGAACTGTAAACAAACACACTCTATTGCCAATAAAAGAAGCCTGTTTACTCAGCCCAAGGACACGAGAGAAAAGGGTAAGTACAGGTGTGTTTTTTACAAATGCTGAAAATGAATCCTCATTGTTGTCCAGATGAAAGACATGTTATTTATAGTCATGGTGCCATTCCTACAATATAACTGCTTGATTGCATAGTGAAAACTAGAGATGTTCCAAACTGATGAGTTTCGTCCCGTTTTTCGAATTTTCGAATTTAACTGCCAAATTCGGAAATTCAAAGAATCCAAAACGGACCCATAGAAGTCAATGGGAGAAAAGATTTGAAAATTTCTATCGGTTTAAGGATGAAATAGTAATAGTAAGTTACTGTAAATGACACGGAGACCTGGGGATGGGTCTGGGGAACCGGAAATAGAACCAAAACTTATTTTAAACTGTATCCTCACGATCGGCTGTTTTCCAGCTACGCATTCTATTTTCGAGGGTTACCGAATCGAACGCTACTTTCGAGGGTACTATGATTACAGATCCGAGGGTTACCGAAATCGAACGCTACTTTCGAGGGTTACCGATATTACAGATCGAGGTTCCAATATTACAGATCCGAGGGTTACCGAAATCGAACGTACTTTCGAGGGTTACTGATATTACAGATCCGAGGGTTACCGAAATCGAACGCTACTTTCAAGGGTTACCGATATTACAGAGACCGAGGGTTACCAATATTAACAGATCCGAGGGTTACCGAAATCGACGCTACTTTCAAGGGTTACCGATATTACAGATCCGAGGGTTACGATATTACAGATCCGAGGGTTACCGAAATCGAACGCTACTTTCGAGGGTTACCGATATTACAGATTCGAGGGTTACCGAAATCGAACGATATTTCGAGGGTTACCGATATTACAGATCGAGGGTTACCGAAATCGAACCCTGTTTTCGAGGGTTACCGATATTACAGATCCGAGGGTTAACCGAAATCGAACGCTACTTCTGAGCGTTACGATATTACAGATTCGAGGGTTACCGAAATCGAACGCTATTTCGAGGGTACCGATATTTACACGATCCGAGGGGTACGAAATCGAACCCTGTTTTCGAGGGTTACCGAATTACAAAATTCGAGGGTTACCGAAATCGAACGCTACTTTCGAGGGTTACAATATTACAGATCCGAGGGTTACCAAAATCGAACGCTACTTTCGAGGGTTACCGATATTACAGATCCGAGGGTTACCGAAATCGAACCCTGTTTTCGAGGGTTACCGATATTACAGATTCGAGGGTTACCGAAATCGAACGCTCTTTCGAGGGTTACCGATATTACAGATCCGAGGGTTACCGAAATCGAACGCTATTTCGAGCGTTACGAATTACAGATTCGAGGGTTACCGAAATCGAACGCTACTTTCGAGGGTTACCGATATTTACAGATCCGAGGGTACCGAAATCGAACCCTGTTTTCGAGGGTTACCGATAATTACTTTAGATTATCGTCCACTTCGATTGTTTAACTATCGAATTTTCGATAAAAACCAGGACATAGAATTTCTAATACCAAACCAGGTATAAATTACAGAGCACTTTTGGGTCTTGTGCAAAAAATTGATTATTAACAGTGTAACAGACAGCAACAATTTCGGTCTTATATTGGACCTTTATCAAGCTAGCTTGATAAAGGTCCTAATAGAAGACCGAATAGAAGATAGATAGATAGATAGTAGAGATAGATAGATAGAAGATAGATAGTAGAAGAGAGGTAGATAAAGATGACAGACAGACATACAGACTTCAGACATATTATCTATTTATTATCTATCTATCTATTTATCTATCTATCTATCTATCTATCTATCTATCTATCTATCTATCATCTATCTATATCCATCTATCATCTATCTATCTAACTATTATCTATCTTTCTATCTATCTATTATCTATCTATCTATCTATCTATCTATCTATCTATCTATCTATCTATCTATCTATCTATCTATCTATTATCTGTTTATCTTTCTATCTATCTATCTATCTATCTATCTATCTATCTATCTATCTATCTATATGTCTGAATGTCTGTATGTCTGTCTGTCTATCTTTATCTACCTCTATCTATCTATCTATCTATCTATCTATCTATCTATCTATCTATCTGTTACCGTTAGTAAGGCAAAAAAAGGCTGGAGGTACCCTTAGGAAGGCAAATGAAGGCTGGAGGTACCCTTAGGAAGGCAAATAAAGGCTGGAGGTACCCTTAGGAAGGCAAATGAAGGCGGAGGTACCCTTAGGAAGTCAATAAAGCTCAGGAGGGTACCCTTTAGGAAGGCAAATGAAGGCTGGGAGGTACCCTTTAGAAGGCAATAAGGCTGGAGGTACCCTTTAGGAGGCAATAAAAGGCTGGGTAGGTACCCTTAGTAAGGCAAATAAAGGGGGAGGTACCCTTTAGGAAGGCAATGAAGGCTGGAGGTGTACCCTTTAGGAAGCAAATAAAGGCTGGATGGTACCCTTTAGGAAGGCAAATGAAGGCTGGAGGTACCCTTAGGAAGGCAAATAAAGGTGGAGGTACCTTTAGGAAGGCAAATGAAGGCGGAGGTACCCTTTAGGAAGGCAAGCGATACATAAATTAGCAGAGGCTATAATCATTTTGGACTATGTTTCTCTGCATGTTATTTAATACTGAGTTTTTCTTCCCCCAAAAAAAACTTTTTCTTTACAATGGTATCTGATTAATAAAATGTTATGCAGCTATCTTACCAAGAACAGAATTCCCTTTAAAAAAAAAAACCCTATAAGTTACATTAAATTGGAGTTAATGTTTGGATATTTCACAGGTATATTTATATTGTTTGATGCAGCCCTCATTACGGTAGTGAAACTAAAGCTCTTAAATTCCTGGTTATAGATTAACAAACCCCATTTGGGATTTTTTTTCTAATTCTCATAAAAAAACACCCTCAGATTTTTACTGCTTAAAACTGATAGATTCTCTTTGGTCACGCATAGAAAAACTGCTTTCATTTCATGCTTCGAATAGTATAATAAATGATTGGGATCATTATACAATGTTAATGGGTGAGGTTTCTTTTAGCTAAATCTAAAAATGTATTATCTCAAAAGAATACAGCTTGCCAAATTTCTCTGTATCTGTGAGGGGCAAAAGGTAATTCTTTTTTTTAAAAAGGCCACTATACTCATATGAGGTAACTGACTGGCTCCTCCCCCAGTCAGAGTCACTGACTCACCCTCAATTCTCTGACATGAAGGATAGGACAGATAGTTAAAGGTGCTGTAGAGAGATGTTGTTACTGTAGAGTTTAGTATCCCTTTTTAGAAAATTATTAAAACTGTTTACTGCTAGTCTTTAATCTGAAATATTTCTATCCAAGAACCCAGTATTTGGTGGCTTAGATAATGTAATGTCCTTCGAGACTATTTTGTTGGATAACGTGAGTTTGGTTAAAAGTTCCGGTTCCATTAATCACGGTGAAGCCTGAAAATATCAAGATATGGATTTATTTAGCAGTTAGTGTCTCTGTGCATTAATCACCAATTTATAAAAAAAACAAACCTGTACCATTAGTTGCACTCATTGGGACTTTAAACACTTTGCAGAAATAAGGCACTAAACTGACTTCATGTGTTTCAGTGTCTGGGTACAGATTAATGCTCCAAAATAAAAATGAATTGATTCTAATGCACTAGCCACAGACTGTGCCCTTTACATTGGACAACACCTTCTTTGTGTTGTAAAATTTCTCGCAATGTTATGGACAATGGAATCGTCTATGGAATCAATATATACAGATTTACTTTACTAATAATATTTTCTTACACTAGTGTTTGTGATGTGTGTGTGCTGCTTTATGAATGGATATGGATCTGTTTAGATTTTTTAAAGAGATGGGAGAAATGGGTATACTTGGTTTGGTTCTCTCTGTACCCTCTGTACTTATAAAAAGGAGTTGACGGATTATTAGAGATCCTGCCATACGTCCAAGGGTATTGGCATTCTGTAAATGTCCAAAAGTGCAGAATTGGCACTTAAATGGCAACTGTATTGTCTAAGCTCCTCCTACATCAATCTGTGATAGATCCAATGGGAAAATGCGCTTCTTGCAGAACGTGTCTTCCTATGGTTAGGCCCTGGGCAACAGTGGGGGGTGGAGCAACAACCGAACAATTGTCCTCTCAATACCTCTTGTTTTATTTGTATGTATCACACAAGGCAAATCAAACGCTATTTGTTTAAACATATTGTTAAAAGGCACTGTTTAAAAAGTGGTGCAGAAGTTTGCCCAAGCTATTAAATTGCTGCAACCAATGAGATGTTAGTTTTTTACCAGATTACTGCAGTTAAATACCATCTGATTGGTTACTGCAGTATAATAGCACAGTCAAAAACTTCTATTCATTTGTATTTATTTATCAAAAATCCCTAATTGGTTTTTAAATATTTAGAGCGGGAAATGTCGTTAGCATTTTCACTTGGCGTTCAGCAAATACATTCAACGCATTTTCAATTTGGTAGGTTTTTTTTATTTATCATATAGTATGATGTAAATAATGAACAATCAGACAGTTATTAGGTCACTGGGGCCTCTTTTTAGGATATATTCCTGTAACACACAATATCCAAGTATAACTTGTAAATTATATTTTTATAAATAGTGCTTAGTTATGTCATCAGTGTCCGCGGCGTACATTAATTACGGGGCCCCCAGCAAAACTATGATGGGGCCCCTATCCTGCTTATCTACAGTGGTTTTCAGGTCTGCTACCCTGGTATTTATGCCGCTGATCAGTGTCACATGAATTGCTGAAAACTGTGAGCTCTCTCAAGTCTAGGATGATGTCTCTAGCTTCTCTGGATCAAAGTTAAAGGTTTGTAAATTTACTCTCCCTGTCTATGCTGAGTCAGGAAATGCTTTGCGTTGTAAAAAGCCACAGTTCCCCTTTAAGTTATGTTGGTGGTTGTAGCTTAGGAATAAGTGAGGACCAAAGTAAAGAACACTCCAGTTTAAATATTCCAGACAGTTCTCCAAGGGTGCCACATATCTGGCCACTATTAAAGTCTAATCCACTCACAGACAAACGATAGCAGAAGATTACGGATCTTTATATGCTGGTTCCTGTAACATTTACAGGGCGGATCATTATCACAGCATTACCGGGCATAATGTCAATTACAAAATGATTTTCCTCCGGGCCATTGTTGGAATGTTAATGGAAGTTAAGCACGAGCATTAAAGGATGTTTGAATTTATAAAGAGTGTGACTCTTTTCACTCTTATACACAGATCCTATGGGCATAATTAGCAATGGTGTTTTATGGGCGATCGTTAATCTACGATTACGATCACGGTTGTCGAAATTACTGTTCACTATAACCATCTTTAAAGGCGCGGTTTGCTAAAAAGTGATACAGCCTTAATAATATAGTCCATTGTTGCCTGCTGACTTACATTGTTAATATAGACATAAACTCCTGTTCAGTTTTAAGATTAGTTTTCTCTACTAATTTATTAAAGAAACAAATACCCAGAAAACCTAAACTACAGGGAAGAGAATGGAGCAGTCCTGTAAAAAAAAATGGTAAAAAAAGGTAAATATCTCCTATCTAATGTAAAATGTACTATGTTAAGGGACTGTTGACTTATCCTCCCTACAGAGTTTTCAGACTAAGCTCCCATTTAATAGGCTTGCCTAGTTCTTGTGTATATCGACACGCTAAACTGAAGACAGATCCATTCATTTGGGAGGCACGCTGCTATTTGACATTGTGAGTGCTGTAGGCAACACTAATCATTATACATCGCACAATATATGTTTCTCCTTATTTCTAGAAGTTGCTAAACCTGTCCTATTAAAAGAGCATCTTCCATAAATGTGTTATATAAATAAGCTTAATATTTATTAAGGTTGTAGTAGTTTTAAAATGTCAGGCCTGTATTAAACCCCTTCAACCACTCCGTTTTAAACTTTGAGCTTTAGTATGGCAGTCTTTTTATATAAATTAAACTTCAGCATACAAATAAACTGGGCTGCATGTGCAGACTTACTATGCCTACGCTGGTATGTTTATCGAACATTTAAAGGAAATAAATGAAGGAACAATTTTCAGTTCCGCTAGTTATAAACGGTGCTTATTTATGTCATTGATCACATGACGTATTGAAACTTGTGTATTATGGCCAATAATGCACCACCTTCCAATAATTGTATATTAAAGGTCACCTTGAGGCCTGTGACCTGTAGACTCTGGCCTTGTACTTTAATATGATCAAGGAACTAATCCATGACTTTCAATTCCTTACATTTTACAAAAGGGGGTGCGTTTACAGTATAATGGAACATAACAGTGAAGATATTATCAATGCATAGTCCAGGGCCCTATACTCAGTTTGTGCAAGTAGTAAAACCATAGGGGTTTTGTACACTGCCTGCCTTTAAATAAATATAAAGCCTTCCAACCACTACAAGGCATATACAACTGTACAGTGCCAACTGTAAAGTTATAACCTTATAATTGCTGCCCTACTATACAGTGATGAGAGCCGGTTTTTAAACCAAACCTGGTTATATTTCGGAAACTGCCGGTCTAGAAAATTCCCAGATCGGATGGAATTTTAGGAACTTGTGATGGAAAAATCAAATATTAGACAATCGAAAATTAGATTCAAAAAAGTTCTGTGGAACTGTGGAATGGACTTGCTGGTTCCTCTCTATCACCATGTACAGGTGCCAGAGAGGGTTAACGCCCTTAGGCTGGAGTAGTAAATGTACATTGGGGTTTGCTACTTAAAAGTGTCTGTTTATAGACAACAAGGGGTGTATCACCTGTTATAACAGCCTGAGAGGGAGACTGGTTCTGGCTGGAGAGGGCAATCCCAGTCCTGATAATAAAGGAAAGAAAAGATAACTGCACTGTACTTGGCTATAAAAGTCAAATATCTTACTGTCACCACTGCGGCTTCAACCATGGCTACCAAAGTGGAGATCAGGCAAACAGTCACCAGGCAAATAACATGGCGCTTTCCAGGGAACACATGCTGTCAGTGACCAGGGATTACATCTCCATCCCAGGCTGTGTGAGTACCGGGTATAGAGTCAGAACGGAGGGGTGTGGGCGTAGAAGGGAAAAAGTAAAGAGGGGGGGGAGAGGAGGATAGAAGAAGAAGAAGAAAAGCGGGTGGGGCGAAAGGGGCGAGAGAAGGGGGGGGGAGGAGAGCACAGCGAGCGAGGATCGAGGCGCGGTGCGAGCGAGCGAGCGAGCAGGGGACGGAGCAGCGAGCGGCAGCGAGCGAGTGAGACGGAGAGGAGACGGAGCAGCGTAGCGAGAGCGGGCGACTCGAGGACGAGCGAGCAGCGAGAGAGCATGGAGCAGGCGAGCGAGGAGCGAGCGGCAGGAGCGAGCGAGAGCACGCGAGCGAGCGGCGAGCACGACGAGCAGCGACTGAGCGAGCGCAGCGCAGCCAGCGAGCGACGGCGCGAGCGAGCGAGCAGCGAGCAGAGCTAGCGAGCGAGCGATTGAGCGAGGAGGCGAGCGACGGAGCGAGCAGTAGGAGCGAGGAGCGACGCGAGCAGAGCGAGTCGAGCGAGCAGCGGAAGAGCGAGCGCGCGCGCGCGCGCGCGCGCGCGCAGGCGGCGAGCGAGGAGCAGCGAGCGAGCGAGGCGAGCGAGCGAAGCGTCGCCGCGCGCGCGCCGCGCGCGCGAGCGGCGTCGGCGTCGCGCGCGCGAGCGCGAGCGAAGCGGGCGAGCGAGGCAGCGAGCGAGCGAGCATCGAAGGAAGCGCGCGCGCAGGCGCGCCGCTCGCGCGGCGGTGGCGAGCGTGAAGCGACGAGCGGGGAGCGAAGCGAGCGAGCGATAGCGAGCGACGCGAGAGGCGAGCGCGCGGCGGGGATAGGAGCGAGGACGATTGGGCAGCAGGCGAGTAGAGCGAGCAGCAGGGCGGCGACGAGCGAGCGAGGCGCCAGACGGAGCGAGCAGGAGGAGCGAGCAGAGCGGACGAGACGCGAGGGGCCGAGCGAGCAGCGAGGAGGAGCGAGAGCGAGGAGCGAAGCGGCAGAGCAGCAGCTGAGCGAGCGAGCCGCGAGTCGACGGCGAGGCGAGCAGGAGGAGACGAGGAGGAGCGAGCGAGCCGAGCGAGCGAGGGGAGGGAGCGAGCGAGGAGCAGGGAGCAGGAGCGACAGGAGCGCGAGGAGGAGCGACGAGCAAGGAGCAGGAGCGCGAGGGAGGGCGAGCGAAGCGATCGAGCGGAGCGGGCGATCGTGCGAGCGGAGCAGCGAGCGAGGCGCCTCTACGTCGAGCAGGATGCTGAGAGACGTAGCGTGAGCGTCGGCGAGCGAGCGATCAGGCGAGCGGATGCGAGAGAGTAGCGAGCAGAGCGATCTAGTCGGACGATGCTAGAGGTATATCTAATCTCATTCTTAGATTATTACTCTACTGGATATCGATGATCTATCTATTAGGTATGTATCTTTTCTGTTGTATTCTCGTACTACTACCTATCTATTATCTATCTATCTATCTATCTATATATTCTATCTATCCTTTCTCATTATCTATCTACATTACTATCGATCTATCATCTATATTATCTAATCTTCATTATCTATCTCTTTTTCTATCATCATCTACTAGCTATCATCTATCTATCTATCTATCGTTCTATCTGTTGTCTGTCTGTGACCTGTCGTCTGTCTGTCTTTTCTACCTCTATCTAGCTTATCTATCTCTCATTTATCTATCGATCTATATCTTTATCTCTTATCTCCTATCTATCTATCGATCTATCTATTATCTACTCTCTCTGATGATCTATCTACTATACTGTCTATCTATCTATCTATCTATCTATCTATCTATCTATCTATCTATCTATCTATCTATCTATCTTCTATTCGGTCTTCTATTAGGACCTTTATCAAGCTAGCTTGATAAAGGTCCTAATATAAGACCGAAATGTTGCTGTCTGTTACACTGGATTAATAAATCAATTTTTTGCACAAGACCCAAAAGTGCTCTGTAATTATATCCTGGTTTGGTATTAGAAAATTCTATGTCCTGGTTTTTATCGAAAATTCGATAGTTATCGAAATCGAAAGTGGACGATAATCTAAAGTAGATTATCGGTAACCCTCGAAAACAGGGTTCGATTTCGGTAACCCTCGGATCTGTAATATCGGTAACCCTCGAAAACAGGGTTCGATTTCGGTAACCCTCGGATCTGTAATATCGGTAACCCTCGAAAGTAGCGTTCGATTTTGGTAACCCTCGGATCTGTAATATTGGTAACCCTCGAAAGTAGCGTTCGATTTCGGTAACCCTCGAATTTGTAATATCGGTAACCCTCGAAAACAGGGTTCGATTTCGGTAACCCTCGGATCTGTAATATCGGTAACCCTCGAAAGTAGCGTTCGATTTCGGTAACCCTCGAATCTGTAATATCGGTAACGTTACCTTAGAAGGCAAAGAAAGCTGGAGGTACCCTTAGAAGGCAAATGAATGGTGGAGGGGGTACCTCTTAGGAAGGCAATAAGAGCTGGACGGTACCCTTAGTACGCAAAAAATAAGGCGGGAGGTTACCCTTAGGAAGCAAATGAGAGAGGCTGGACTAGGAGCAAAAAGGAGGGTACCTTTAGGAAGGCAAAATGAAGGCTGGGTCCTGGGTCATGGAGGTACCCTTTAGGAAGGCACATAGGAAGGTTACTGGAGGGCAATGGAGGGAGGTACCCTTTAGGAAGGCAAATAAAGGCTGGAGTGTACCCTTGTAAGGCAAATAAAGGTGAGAGGTACCCTTTAGGAAGGCAAATGAAGGCTGGAGTGTACCCTTTAGGAGGCAAATAAAGGCTGGAGGTACCCTTTAGGAAGGCAAATGAAGGCTGGAGGTACCCTTAGGAAGGCAAATAAAGGCTGGAGGTACCCTTTAGGAAGGCAAATGAAGGCTGGAGGTACCCTTAGGAAGGCAAGCGATACATAAATTAGACAGAGGCTATAATCATTTTGGACTATGTTTCTCTGCATGTTATTTAATACTGAGTTTTTTTCCCCCAAAGAACTTTTTCTTTACAATGGTATCTGATTAATAAAATGTTATGCAGCTATCGTTACCAAGAACAGAATTCCCTTAAAAAAAACACCCTATAAGTTACTTAAATTGGAGTTAATGTTTGGATATTTCCAGGGTATATTTATATTGTTAGATGCAGCCCTCATTACGTTGGTATTGGTGAAACTAAAGCTCTTAAATTCCGGGTTATAGATTAACAAACCCCATTTGGGATTTTTTTTTCTAATTTCTCATAAAAAAACACCCTCAGATTTTTATGCTTACAAACTGATAGATTCTCTTTGGTCACGCATAGAAAAACTGCTTTCATTTCATGCTTCGAATAGTATAATAAAAATGATTGGGATCATTATACAATGTTAATGGGTGAGATTTCTTTTAGCTAAATCTAAAATGTATTATCTCAAAAGAATTACAGCTGCCAAATTTCTCTGTATCTGTGAGGGGCAAAAGGTAATTCTTTTTTTTAAAAAGGCCACTATACTCATATGAGGTAACTGACTGGCTCCTCCCCAGTCAGAGTCACTGACTCACCTCCAATTCTCTGACAATGAAGGATAGGACAGATAGTTAAAGGTGCTGTAGAGAGATGTTAGTTACTGTTAGAGTTTAGTATCCCTTTTTAGAAAATTATTAAAACTGTTTATGCTAGTCTTTAAAATCTGAAAATATTTCTATCCAAGAACCCAGTATTTGGTGGCTTAGATAATGTAATGTCCTTCGAGACTATTTTGTTGGATTAACGTGAATGTTTGGTTAAAAGGTTCCAGTTCCATTAAATCACGGTGATGAGCCTGAAAATATCAAGATATGGATTTATTAGCAGTTATGTGTCTATGTGCATTAACACCAATTTATAAAAAAAACAAACCTTACCAATTTAGTTGCATCATTGGGACTTTAAACACTTTGCCAGAAATAAGGCACTAAAACGACTTCATGTGTTTCAGTGTCTGGGTACAGATTAATGCTCCAAAATAAAAATGAATGATTCTAATGCACTTAGCCTACACAGACTGTGCCCTTTACATTGGACAACACCTTTCTTGTGGTTGTAAAATTCTCGCAATGTTATGACAATGGAATCGTCTATGGAATCAATATATACAGATTACTTTACTAATAATATTTTCATACACTAGTGTTGTGATGGTGATGTGTGCTGCTTATGAATGGATCATGGATCTGTTTAGATTTTTTATAAAGAGATGGGAGAATGGGTATACTGTTGGTTTGGTTCTCTCTGTACCCTCTGTACTTATAAAAAGGAGTTGACGGATTATTAGAGATCTGCCCATAGTCCAAGGGTTATTGGCATTCTGTAAATGTCCAAAAGTGCAGAAAAAACTTGCACTTAAATGGCAACTGTATTGTCTAAGCTCCTCCTTACATCAATCTGTATCGATCCAATGGGAAAATGCGCTTCTTGCAGAACGTGTCTTCCTATTGTTAGGCCCTGGCAAACAGGGGGGTGGAGAAAACAACCCCAGAACAATTTCCTCTCAAACCTCTTGTTTTATTTGTATGTATCACACAAGGCAAATCAAAGCTATTTGTTTAAACATATTGTTAAAAGGCACTGTTTTAATAAGTGGTGCAGAAAGTTTTGCCCAAGCTATTAAATTGCTGCAACCAATGAGATGTAGTTTTTTACCAGATTACTGCAGTTAAATACCATTGATTGGTTACGCAGTAAATAGCACAGTCAAAAACTTCTATTCATTTGATTTATTTATCAAAAATCCCTAATTGTTTTTAAAATATTTAGAGCGGGAAATGTCGTTAGCATTTTCACTTGGCGTTCAGCAAATACATTCAACGGCATTTTCAATTTGGTTAGTGTTTTTTTATTTATCATATAGTATGATGTAAATAATGAACCAAATAGACAGTTATTAGGTCAATGGGGCCTTTGTTAGGGGATATATCATGTAACACACAATATCCAAGTATAACTTGTAAAGATAATTTTTATAAATAGTTGCTTAGTTATGTCATCAGTGTCCGCGGCGTAATATTAATTACCGGGGCCCCAGCAAAACTATGATGGGGCCCTATCCTGACTTATCTACAGTGGTTTTCAAGGTCTGCTACCCTGGTATTTATGCCGCTGATCAGTGTCACATGAATTGCTGAAAACTGTGAGCTCTCTCAAGTCTAGGATGATGTCTCTAGTTCTCTGGATCAAAAGTTAAAGGTTGTAAATTTACTCTCCCTTGTCTATGCTGAGTCAGGACTGCTTTGCTGTTGTAAAAAAGCCACAGTTCCCCTTTAAGTTATGTTGGTGGTTGTAGCTTAGGAATAAGTGAGGACCAAAGTAAAGGAACATCCAGTTTAAATATTCAGACAGTTCTCCAAGGGTGCCACATATCTGGCCACTATTAAAGTCTACATCCACTCACAGACAAAACGATAGCAGAAGATTACGGATCTTTATATGCCGATGTTCCTGTAACATTTAAGGGCGGATCAATATCACCAGCATTACCGGCATAATGTCAATTACAAAATGATTTTCCTCCTGGGCCATTGTTGGAATTAATGGACGTTAAGCACGAGCATTAAAGGATGTTGAATTTATAAATGAGTGTGACTCTTTTCACTCTTATTACACAGATCCTATGGGCCATAATTAGCAATGGTGTTTTATGGGCGATCGTTAATCTACGATTACGATCACGGTTGTCGAAATTTACTGTTCACTATAACCATCTTTAAAGGCGCGGTTTGCTAAAAAGTGAGACACGCCTTAATAATATAGTCCAGTGTTGCCTGCTGAGACTTACATTGTTAATATAGACAGTAAACTCCTGTTCAGTTTTAAGATTAGTTTCTCTACAATTTATTAAAAGAACAAATACCCAGAAAACTAAACTACAGGGAAGAGAGAATGGAGCAGTCCTGTAAAAAAAAATGGTAAAAAAAGGTAAATATCCTATCTAATGTAAAATGTACTATGTATAAGGGACTGTGACTTTATCCTCCCTACAGAGTTTTCAGGACTAAGCTCCCATTTAATAGGCTTGCTAGTTCTTGTGTATTCGGACACGCTAAACTGAAGACAGATCCATTCATTGGGAGGCACGCTGCTATTTGACATTGTGAGTGCTGTAGGCAACACTAACATTATACATCGCACAATATATGTTTCTCCTTATTTCTAGAAGTGCTAAACCTGTCCTATTAAAAGAGGTCATCTTCCATAAATGTTTTACTATAAATAAGCTTAATATTTATTAAGGTTGTAGTAGTTTTAAAATGTCAGGCCTGTAATTAACCCCTTCAACCACTCCGTTTTAAACTTTTGAGCTTTAGTATGGCAGCTCTTTTTATTAATTAAACTTCAGCATACAATAAACTGGGCTGCATGTGCAGACTTACTATGCCTACGCTGGTAGGTTTATCGAACATTTAAAGGAAATAAATGAAGAGGAACATTTTTCAGTTTCCGCTAGTTATAAACGGTGACTTATTTATGTCATTGATCACATGACGTATTGAAACTTGTGTATTATGGCCAATAATGCACCACCTTCCAATAATTTATATTAAAGGTCACCTTGTAGGCCTGTGACCCTGTAGACTCTGGCCTTGTACTTTAATATGATCAAGGAAACTAATACCATGACTTTCAATTCCTTACATTTACAAAAGGGGGTTGCGTTTTACAGTATAATGGAAACAATAACAGTGAAGATATATTATCATGCATAGTCCAGGGCCCTATACTCAGTTGTGCAAGTTAGTAAAACCATAGGGGTTTTGTACACTGCTTGCCTTAAATAAATATAAAGCCTTCCAACCAACTACAGGCATATACAACTGTACAGTGCCAACTGTAAAGTTATAACCTTATAATTGCTGCCCTATATCAGTGATGAGAGCCGGTTTTTTAAACCAAAACCTGGTATATTTCGGAAAACTGCCGGTCTAGAAAATTCCAGATGGATGGAAATTTTAGGAACGTGATGGAAAAATCAAATATTAGACAATCGAAAATTAGATTCAAAAAAGTTCGTGGAACTGTGGAATGAACTTGCTGGTGGTTCCTCTCTATCACCATGTACAGGTGCCAAGAGAGGGTTAACGCCCTTAGGCTGGAGTATAAAATGTACATTGGGGTTTGTACTTAAAAGTGTCTGGTTTATAGACAAACAAGGGGTGTAATTCACCTGTTATAACAGCCTGAGGAGGGAGATGGTCTGGCTGGACTGGAGAGGGCAATCCCAGTCCTGATAATAAAGGAAAGAAAAGATAATGCACTTTATGTACTTGGCTATAAAGTCAAATATCTTACGGTCACCACTGCCGGCTTCAACCATGGTACCAAAGTGGAGACCAGGCAAACAGTCACCAGGCAAATAACCTGGCGCTTTCCAGGGAAACACATGCTGTCAGTGACCAGGGATTACATCTCATCCCAGGGTGTGAGTACCAGGGTAATTAGAGGCAGAACGGGAGGGGGGGGGCGTGGAGAAGGGAAAAAGAAAGAGGGGGGGGAGAGGAGGAAGAAGAAGGAAGAAGAAGAAGCGGGGGGGCGAAAGGGGGCGAGAGAAGGGGGGGGAGGAGAGCACAGCGAGCGAGCGAGCGAGCGAGCGAGCAGCGAGCAGCGAGCGAGCGAGCGAGAGCGAGCGAGCTGACGGACGAGCGAGCAGCGAGAGCGTAGCGAGAGCGGCGATGCAGGACAGCGAGCGAGCGAGAGAGCAGGAGCGCGAGCGAGCGAGCGAGCGAGCAGGAGCGAGCGAGAGCGACGCGAGCGAGCGAGCGAGCGACGCGAGCAGCGACTGAGCGAGCGCAGCGCGAGCGAGCGAGCGAGCAGCAGCGAGCGAGCGACCGAGCGAGCGAGCGTAGCGAGCGAGCGAGGCAGCGAGCGAGCGAGCGACGGGAGCGAGCGAGAGCGGAGCGAGCGGAGCAGGAGCGAGTCGAGCGAGCGAGGACCGAGAGCGAAGCGCGCGCGCGCGCGCGGCGCGCGCGCGCGGACGAGCGAGGAGCCAGCGGCGAGCGAGCGAGCGAGCGAGCGCGCGCGCGCGCGCGCGCGCGCGGCGGCGCGCGCGCGCGCGCAGCGCGAGCGAGCGGGCGAGCGAGCGAAGCGAGCGAGCGAGCGAGATAGCGAAGCGCGCGCGCGGCGCGCGCGCGCGCGAGCGAGCAAGCGACGAGCGAGCGACGGGGAGGAGCGAGCGAGCGACGAGCGAGCGAGCGACGAGCGAAGCGCGCGAGCGAGTGGAGCGAGCGATGCGGGAGAGCGCGTAGCGAGCAGAGCGGAGAGAGCGAGCGAGCAGCGAGGAGCGAGCGAGCGGAGGAGCGAGCGAGCGACCAGAGCGAGCGAGCGAGCAGAGAGAGCGAGGCGAGGAGCGAGCCGAGCGAGCGGAGCGAGCGAGCGAGCGAGGCAGAGCGAGCGAGGACGAGAGAGCGAGGAGCGAGCGAGCGAGGGAGGGAGCGAGCGAGGAGCGGCGAGCAGGAGCGAGCGACGGACCGAGCGAGCGACGCGAGCAGCGAGCGAGCGAGCGAGCGAGCGAGCGAGCGAGCGAGCGGCGAGCGGAGCAGCGAGCGAGCGCGGCGAGACGAGCGAGGAGCGAGAGAGCAGCGATAGCAGCGGCGAGCGAGCGATCAGGCAGGAGCGACGAGGAGATAGCGAGCGAGCAGCGATCATGAGATGAGCGACATTCATAGCTCTAACTACAACTACGTAGATCACGACACTACATCGACAACCTAAACATACATCATCTACATCATTATCGAGATCTTCGACTCTACTAACTCTACTGTCTATCATCTATCTATCTATCTATGTCTGTGCTGTCTGTCTGTCTGTACTGTCGTCTGTCTGTCTCTACCTCTATCTAGCTATCTATCTCTCATTTACTATCGGATCTATACTTTATCTCTTATCTCTCTATCTATCTATCATCTATCTATTATCTATCTCTCTTGATGATCTATCTACTTCTGTCTATCTATCTATCTATCTATCTATCTATCTATCTATCTAATATCTATCGTATGTCTGAATGTCTGTAGGTCTGTCTTGTCTATCTTTATCACCTCTATCTAATCTATCTATCTATCTATCTATCTATCTATCTATCTACTATTATCTATCTTCTATTCGGTCTTCTATTAGGGACCTTTATCAAGCAGCTTGATAAAGGTCGTAATATAAGACCGAAATTGATGTTGTTACACTGGTATAATAAATCAATTTTTTGCACAAGACCCCAAAGTGCTCTGTTAATTATATCCTGGTTTGGTATTAGAGAAAAATTCTATGTCTGGTTTTTATCGAAAATTCGATAGTTATCGAAAGCGAAGTGGACGATAATCTAAAGTAATGATGGCATACATACTTTCTTTACAAGTTTAGGATGGCATACATACTTTCTTTACAAGTTTAGGATGGCATACATACTTTCTCTACAAGTTTAGGATGGCATACATACTTTCTCTGCAAGTTTAGGATGGCATACATACTTTCTTACAAGTTTAGGATGGCATACATACTTTCTTACAAGTTTAGGATGGCATACATACTTTCTTTACAAGTTTAGGATGGCATACATACTTTCTTTACAAGTTTAGGATGGCATACATACTTTCTCTGCAAGTTTAGGATGGCACAGTTAGATGCCATGGTTTATATGTGGCTAGTTCGTGTTTACAGTTAAATACCAGGATTTACGTGCGGCTAGTTCAGGTTTGCAGTTAGATGCCATGGTTTACATGTGGCTAGTGTGTGTTTACCCCGTGGCCCTCATGTTTGCGTTAGATACCATGGTTTACATGCTGCTAGTTCATGTTTACAGTTAGATGCCATGGTGTACATGTGGCTTATTCGTGTTTGCAGTTAGATGCCATGGTTTACATGGTGGCTAGTGTGTGTTTACAGTTAGATGCCATGGTTTATATGTGGCTAGCTCGTGTTTACAGTTAGATGCCATGGTTTACATGCTGCTAGTTCATGTTTGCAGTAGATGCCATGGTACATGTGGCTAGCTCGTGGTTACCGTTAGATGCCAGGATTTACATGCGGCTAGTTCGTGTTTACAGTTAATACCAGGATTACAGTGCGGCTAGTTCAGGTTTACAGTTAGATGCCATGGTTTACATGCGGCTAGTTGTGTTTACAGTTAGATGCCAGGATTACATGCGGCTAGTTCGTGTTTACAGAAATGCCAGGATTTACGTGCGGCTAGTTAAGGTTACAGTTAGATGCATGGTCATGCGGCTAGTTCGTGTTTACAGTTAGATGCCATGGTTTACATGTGGCTTATTGCTGTTTTACAGTTAGATGCCATGGTTTGACATGTGGCTTATTCGTGTTTACAGTTAGATGCCATGGTTAACATGCGCTAGTTCATGTTACAGTTAGATGCCTGGTTTACATGTGCTTATTAGTGTTTGCAGTTAGATGCCATGGTTTACATGTGGCTAGTGTGTGTTTACAGTTAGATGCCATGGTTTATATGTGGCTAGCTCGTGTTTACAGTTAGATGCCATGGTTTACATGCTGCTAGTTCATGTTTACAGTTAGATGCCATGGTTTACATGTCAGTTAGATGCCATGGTTTATATGTGGCTAGTTCGTGTTTACAGTTAGATGCCAGGATTTACATGCGGCAAGCCATAGTAGATATCAAACCCCTTTAGAGGACAAGCCATAGTAGACATCAAACCACTTTAGTGGACAAGCCATAGTAGATATCAAACCCCTTTGCGAGACAGAGACAGAAGCATAGCGAGACGACCGACCCAGCGCGACGCGGGCGACGAGCGCGAGGCGCAGAAAGACGCAGAACAGTACGCATTGCTATCCAGACCTAACTACTCCATAATGCTACACCGCTACGGAGGAGCCTCCGCTAAAAGAGAGAACAAACAGAAGAAGAGAGAGGGCGAAAGATACCTCTACAGCGATACTACGACTCTCTCCCGCAACCGCCTCTCCTAGCTCACCTCTCTCTACGCCCTCTCCGATCTAATGAACTGGAGGGCTGGCAATACTGGCTAATGAACTGGAGGGCTGATAATACTTGCTGATGACACTAGATAATGAATTGGTAGGGCCGACAAACACTGCTATGGACTTGTGGGCTGACTGTTAAATACTGAAGATGAGGAGTTCCTGTTCCTTGCCCATGTTAACGCTAGAGGCAGTGTTGTGCCTTTCAAGCACATAACTTACTAAGGCTTCTGTGGAGCTCCAATATTTCATTGGAGCCCAGCCGGGGGCATTTGCCCCCAGCCTATTGGGCCAGCCTCCCTTGATGGAGTGGACCAGCTGAAAGAGGCAGAATGTATTAAGCTGATCTACTACAGGTCCTCACCCTGGGGCTTTTAATACTGAGAAGAGGGTGAAAGCGGGGGAGAGAAGATAGTTCACCTTTAATGAGACACACACGGGTTAATGTTTTTTGACCAAATGTCTAACCCAAAGCCTGTCATCAGACAGGAAGATTGTGTACAACTGGCTCCATGTAGACTTGCTAGAGGCCCAGATAGCTATTGCTTATAGGAGACAGCAGTAATGTACCTAGTAGGGAGCCTAGAAAAATCTTATGGCCTCTAGTATTAAATGTAAGATAACGCCTATTGTTTGCACTGATCTGGTTTTTGCTAAGGTTGAACTCCAGAAGAAATACTCATCTATTTTACTTTAAATAGAAACCCCCATGGTTTCCTTAATGGAGACATTTCACTGCTATTTAAATACAATCTGTGTGGGTTGTCTCTAGAATTAAATTGTAATTTTGCCAGGTAGATAAGTTGGTTGCAACCTTTCCCATCTCAATGGATATTAGAGCGCTAGCAAGATCTCAGTGGATATTAGAGCTCTAGCAGATCTCAATGATATTAGAGCGCTAGCAGATTCTAAATGATATTGAGCACTAGCAGATCTCAATGGATATTAGAGCGCTAGCAGATCTCAATGAAATTAGAGGCTAGCAGATTCAATGGACATTAGAGCGCTAGCAGATCTCAATGAATATTAGAGGGCTAGCAGATCTCAGTGGATTATTAGAGCGCTAGATCTCAATGGATATTAGAGTGCTAGCAGATCTCAATGGATATTATAGTATAGTAGATCTCAATGGATATTAGAGCGCTAGCAATCTCAATATATATTAGAGCGCTAGCAGATCTCAGGGATATAGAGCGAGCTATAGCAGATCTCAATGGATATTAGAGCACTAGCAGATCTCAATGGATATTAGAGCGCTAGCAGATCTCAATGGATATGTATAGCTAGTAGAGCTCAATGGATATTAAGCGCAAGCAGATCTCAATATATATTAGAGCGCTAGCAGATCTCAGTGGATACTTTAGAGCTATAGCAGATCTCAATGGATATTAGAGCGCTAGCAGATCTCAATGATATTATGAGCTATAGTAGATCTCATGGATATTAGACCGCTAGCAAATCTCAATATATATTAGAGCGCTAGCAGATCTCAGTGGATATTAGAGCTATAGCAGATCTCAATGGATATTTGAGCGCTTGCAGATCTCAATGGATATTAGAGCGCTAGCAGATCTCAATACATATTAGAGCGCTAGAAGATCGTAGTGGATATTAGAAGCTATAGCAGATCTCATGGATATTAGAGCGCTAGCAGATCTCAGTGGATATTAGAGATATAGCAGATCTCAATGGATATATAGCTACAACAGATCTCAATATATATTATAGCTACAGCAGATCTCAATATATATTAGAGCTACAGCAGATCTAAATATATATTAGAGCTATAGCAGATTCAATGTATATTAGAGGCAAGCAGATCCAATGTATGTATGTATTTTATTTCTTATATAGTGCTACATATTCCACAGCGCTTTACAATTATTTACTCAATTCACATAGGCCCTGCCCCGAAGAGCTTTACAATCTAAATCACTTTATGTACAACAACCTATCAGTATATCTTTATGATTGGGGGGGAAACGGAGTACCCGCAGGAAACCCACTCAGAGAGGGGAGGAACTACAAACTCCTTGCAGATGTGTCCAAGGGTGGAATCGAACTCAGGACTTCAGCTGTAATGTATGTATATTAGAACATTAGCAGATCTCATGTATTAGTCGTAGCAGATCTCAATATTTATTAGTGCACTAGCAGATCTCAATGTTTATTAGTGCGCAGCATGATCTCAATGTTTATTAGTGCGCTAGCAGATCTCAATGTTTATTAGTGCGCAGCAGATCTCAATGTTTATTAGGCGCTAGCAATCCAATGTTTATTAGTGCGCTAGCAGATCTCAATATTTATTAGTGCACTAGCAGATCTCAATGTTTAGTAGTCGCCAGCAATCCATGTTATTGGTCATCTAATGTTTATTAGTGCACTAGCAGATCTCCAATGTTTAGTTAGTGCTCTAGCAGATCTCATTATTTTTATTAGTGCAACTAGCAGATCTCAATGTAATAGTGCGCTAGCAGATTTCAATGTTTTATTAGTGGCGAACTAGCAGATCGTCAAGTTTATTAGTGCGCTAGCAGATCTCAAGTCTGTTTATTAGTGCGCTAGCAGATCTCAATGTTTATTAATGCGCTAGCAGATTCAATTTTATTATTGCGCTAGCGATCTCAATGTTTATTAGTGCGGCTATGCAGATCTCAATGTTTATTAGTGCGCTAGCGATCTCAATGCTTTATTAGGTGCGCTAGCAGATATCAAGTTTATTAGTGCGCTAGCAGATCTCAATGTTTATTAGTGCGCCAGCAGATCTCAATGTTTATTAGTTGCGCACCTTACGCAGCAGATCTCAATGTTTATTAGTGCCAGCCAATCTCAATGTTTTAGTGCGCTAGCAGATCTCAATGTTATTAGAGCGCTAGCAGATTCAATGTTATTCGGGCACCTACGAAGAAGATTCAAAGGTTTATTTAGTCGCGCATAGCAAGATCTCAGTTTCACCCTTCACGACCACGCGCTACGAAACCGCTAACTCAATGTGACAATAAGCCCTACGCCCCGATCCAAAACAAAGAAAAAACCCAGATGTTCCCAAAAACCTAAGCATTTACTTAGTGCGCTAAGCAGATCTCACACTGTGTCATTACACAGCACTAGGCAAGAGTCCTCAATGTTATTCGTGCGGCTAGCAGATCGCAATGTTTATCTAGTGCTGCTAGCAGATCTCCCCCCCAATGGTTATAGTGCGCTAGCAGATTCAATGTTTAGTAGTGCGTAGCCGATCTCCCCTGTGTTCTCATACCCGCGTCGCAGTCTCCCTGTTGCAAGCTGAGCTAATACGATCTAAAACTGCTTTCTTCATGCACCGATAGCCGGCTCACTACCCAAACTGTGTTATCGTGCAGCATCCCGCAGCATCTCACGTTTCTTCGTGCACCACGCATAGCCCGTCTCAATGTTGCTTCTGCACCCCCGGCTGTAGCCCGATCTCACTGTTTAATTCGACACCCCCTGCTAGCCCCTAGACAAGATCTTCTGTTTATTCCCACCGTACTGCTAGCCAGATCTCAATGATCACCACAGTAGTGCGACCAGAGCAGACTCCACATGTCTCTTTAGCTCCCTGCCGTTAGCCCGAGATATCCCATGGATTTTAGCGTACTCGGCCGCAACTCAGGGCGCTCCTCCAAAGGTCACTTCTTAAAGTCGAACAGGAGATTCTACGCAGGTTAGGTGGGTACACACTAGCAGCTATTTCCTGCAATACATAGCGCGGCTGGTGCGCTGCAAGCCATGACAAGCATCAATCGCGTTTAGTGTCGTATTACAACGAACAGGGATACAGGAACGTCGGTTAAATACGCAACCCGATCGTGACGGTTCCTATGGAACCAGCGCATGATTGGGTGTGGCTAAAAAACAGGAGGGTTAAGGGAAAGTTAAAATGACAAATTGTGCGACAGTGGGTTTAGGGTAAAGCGTTCTCTGTTTATGGATGCACTTGTGTATTTGTAGTGTTCAGAGCAGATGGTAGGTCTCTGGATGGATTAAGACCCAGGCCCCTGCTAATTCCAACTAGTGGACCCGATCCGGAAACATGATGGGGCCTGGCCCGGATGGTTGTCCAGGAACTTGGTCCGTTGGCGGGTGTCTTATGCCACACCTTCGGGTGGGATTGGCTCTTTGCCCGAACATTAGTGTATGCCCCCTGCCGGCCGCTTATGGTCGTCTGGGCGGACCCTCCCCCTTTCACCCTCCTGGGGCCGCCCCTACGGCACCCACCGGGGAGCCGGGGCGAGCGCGGCCGGGGGGGGACACCAGTTCCATGCTAAAACCCCCCATCCCCTTTCAACCGCCAGACCCCCTTACACTCGCCACCGCCGCTCCTGCATTGTGTAAGTAGTACACCACTCTGATCCCCACACCCCAAACGTCATTCTCGCATCTTCGTGACACTACCAGTCCAGCCTCACGCAACCCTTTAGATTCCATGCGACCGTTCCTGCGTAATCCCGACTGCTCAACCACACCCCCACCCCATCTGTTCATGTCCAGCCCCCCCCCCCATCCCATAACAACACAAATAACGGACAAACTGACCCCCCAACAAAAACAACACCAACCCTACGCGGACCACCCCCAACAACCCTGCACCGCACCCAGCCTCATACTCTATCCTACCCCAGCCTAATGTTCTCATACAATCCTTCTCCCAGCAATGTCCTACTGTTCCCCATGTCTTAGTGCCAGACAGGCCCTACCCCAGGGCGCTGCGAGACACTGACAAAAAAACCCCCCGATTAAAAACACAACCACGACATACCCCACGCACCGACCCCGGAACCTGACCCACGACTTCAGACCTTATTCACTCGAGCTTTTACTTATATCGATCTATTTGTTTTTTTAAATGGCCATAACCCACAACCCCCCCCTTATTTCCGAACCCTTCCGCCATTGGTATCCCCGGCTACCAAACCACTTACCTGTACGCCCCGCGCCACCCATGGCGCCCCGTAGCTCGGGGGCCACCCCGCCACAATAACCCTTTACGAGAACCACACCCACCGGCAGTCCTTTATTATCACGTGACTGACAACCATGATGCCCAACATATAGGCAAGTGCCAGCGCAAGAAGCGACGTTGCGCCCCCCCATATGTGCCCCGACAACCTCTCAGTCAACCCGGACCAGTCACACCGCAACCCGTTTCCCCTTTTCACCGTATCGCCCACTGAGTTACTAACACAAATCTGGAAATATGCGAGAACCGGTTTGCCACCGACTCTCAATCCATGACTCCTGGCCGTTACCCTATCTCTTCCCGTCCACCGCCATTTTTTCTCTGCAAATGCTGCAGCCCGAATATTTGGTCAAATCACGTTGTCTAAACGCACTCAAAGGACCACGCGACGCATTAGTGGGATTGGATAGGAAGTTGACATCTCAATTAGATATTGAGATATTAAACCATTTTAAAGGTTAAGAAAATATTGATTGACCATCCCTTTAAGGTGTAAAGTCAGTAAAATCTTCACTTCCTGACCACTTTTCTTTCCTCTCCCAGTGGGAGAGTCATGCTCAGTGTGAGAGAGTGGTGATGCCAGTGATAAGAAAAAAGGGGCAGCAGGATTGCTCAGGTCAAAATATTGGTGTGGGCGCTATAATTCCCTACCACAATCTGTATTGAGACAGCAATAGGGTCTAAAGTCGGCGCGTACGTACACAGCCCTAAAGAAATAACAATAATCTATCTAAATGAAGGGCTTCATGCCAACAATTGCTGTAAAATTCCATTACCCCAAGGCTCTCACAAGGAGTTCTTTTGCTGCAGTACAAAGACATTTCACTGTATTTTTAAACCATTTACATCTGCTAGCCCTGTACGAATATTATTATGATTATTATTATGTTCATTGTGACTTAGTTCTTCCCTGCCTAGCTAACCATTGTCCGGAAACAACGTAATATTACTTGTGCCGTCTGTAATAAGCTGACCTTTTCTCTATACTCTTTCACATGCTGTCCTAGTTATTGCGGGAAACAACCTAATCTGCTGTGACAAAAAGCGGAGAGCGAAAATAAACTTTTCTTTGTGTAGTTTCGTAGGAGTTAAATGCTGGTTCTGGTGTATTACACCGTTACGCTCCTTTCTCTACTGGCCGGGTGAGTTCTATTCTGGAATTCTGGCCTTACTCCACGAAAATTAAAAATTAGACTTTTTTGCACCCAATACGGTTATATTGTGTACCTCAGAGCGTTGGATTTTTTAAATACTTATGGGCTCCCTGCGTCCTCATCGTTGGAAACATACAAAGGCCCAGAAATCTAAGGCAGAACAGAATAGAAGGTTAGCTAAGGCTTTAGACAATACATACACCACGTGCAGAGCCTGTGATGCAAAGGGACAAGGCCGCACATTTACACAAAACAGCTAATCCGGGAAACAATCTTTGCTTTATTCCTCGCACTTTGTGTATACACGCAGGTCGTCACAAAGAAAGCAGCAGGGACGCAGAGCAATGCAAAAACCTGGGACGAATATTAAAATATAAATTGCCGGAGAGAAAGAAGAAAGATCTGAAATAGCCTCTTGGTTGATGCAGTTGAGGCCGATAATGGAAGGTTCTTTACACCAGAAACCCAAGCTTTGAAGGAATCCTTGGGCAGAAAAAGTTCTCGGTGAAAACGTGTGTTTGTATGGGGGTTTCACCATTGTTAGTTATCATCTGAGCTGGAGAGGGAGCAAGGCTGATCTTATCTTTTAATGGTCATATCCACCCTCAAGAAAATTGATACCCATCAAACCTCAAGACTGCAATCCATTCCCAGCTTGTATACATTGCTGAATCCAGATCTTTGCAATCTTAAGGACCATACACATGTCTGATAGGACACCCAATGAAGGACCCCCGAGCTACGTCTGCGTATACACACATACACACAGGGGGTCGTTCATCGGGCGGCCAATCGTGTGTACTAAGCTTTAGGAGAGCGCCAGTCATAGCTGGACCTAAGCCATGTCCTCTAAAACATGTGGGAGCTGGTTACAAGCTTGAACAGCTTTAAGAGGAGGTGTTGAGTCTTTAAAGACACTATCCTATGGTGGGTAAGTATTGGGATCTTGAGGTTTGGGGGGTTGTTGAAGGTAAAGTATACATTCCTTCTGGGGTAGAAGTGCTCTTATACACACACCAGCAACCAATCGTACCGTAACACCAACATCCAACCAACAACCAAGTTTTTTGATCATCTAACCGAAACATGAAAAAACAAACCATTATTCCAATAGTAATTGTGCTTGTGGCTCTTTCCAGACACTGTTATTACTTAGTTTGTTGTTTGAAAAGCCATGCGTGGCCCTACCTGTACAATGGTTGATAGTATTTGCATGTAAAGTCATGGGTTGGTTTCACCCTTCCCATACGTTGTACATATACATTAGCTTTTCAACGTTTACCAAACAAACGATTTAGTTAATGGCTTCAATGTGGCTCTTGGGTTATTAAGATATTTTGGTAGTTCTCAGATGCGTGTGCAGTTTTTATTGACATGGATGACAGCTAAAAACATAGGTGTCTGAACATGTGTACATGGAATATATAACAAATTATCTGTTGTGCATCAGTATTCTAATTGGCAAGTTGAGCATATTCAGTCTTCATTCTATGGACATTCCAGTTAATATCTGCCTATGAATGGACACTGATCAGGAAATACGTTCATGTTGGATTCATCATACACACATAAGTTTGGCTCCTATATTCAGTCCCTGGCGACTATAGTAATCAGTCCTAGAGCTATAACTGTGACGTTATATTGGCTCCGTTTATCCGGTTTGCACTGAATACAACTGTCTATCTATTTATCATTATCCAGTGAATCAGTGAATTTCCATTTAGGGGATTTTGCTAGACTGATTTAAGGAGGTTACATACCCCACTACTCAACGATTTCCTTGCTGCTAAAATTGACCATAGCATGAAAACAAAAGACCCCCCACTCCCCCCTTGGTCAGGTCCTACAGGGGTCCATCAGATTTCTACAGCACCGTGAGTGGCAGGAAATTAGTAGCAAATAAAAGAAAAATAATAAAAAAAACAACTGCTCAGCGATTTGGAACCTCCTGACGGAGAGCTATTATAGAATGTCTGGAGAAAGCACTTATGGTAAGCGGTGGGTTTTATTTATTTATTTTTTTAGGACTCAATTGAGGGGAACTGAGGTTTGTTTTTATAAACAGGCAAAGACTCATGGGCATGGGCAATCACGGCAGGAATCCTTTCAATTATTATTTAACCGAGCCACCTGCTGGAGCCTTCCATATTTCTACAACAGCAGCAAACGGGAAGATAAGCTGTGCTCTGGTTATGTTCGGTGGCTCCGGCCTTTCTTCTGGATCAGAATGCTGGAAAGAGGGAAACCGCCCCAGTTTAGCTGCTCAATGGTAGAAGCCCGACCTTGACCCTGCCAACATTCTCCTCTAAATGATACAAACAATAAAATGAGCTGAGAGGGGGATATTGAATCCCTGGGCAGGTACAGGAGAATTTAACATCTACACCTTACCCTCCCCCAGCATTTTATCATTTTAACAACCCTAATGATCGTAACAAAGTCAGAGAGTGGCGTTCCCACCCTGAGCAAATAACATGTGTGCATTTTTGGCGATTAACATGTGTAGCCGGTCAGGTGTCATTGTCGATCCCCAGTCACATCAATAATCTACATGACCAAACAGTACACACGTTGCAATTATTGGGCGAAAACAACCATTCATCACATGTGTCACTGACTCAAGGGTCAGACGTGTTGTAAAAGGCTTTTAATTCTTATCTTGGGACTCTCCAGCTTAAAAGACTACTGATATAGACCTACTGATATAGACCTACTGATATAGACCTGTACTGATATAGACCTGTGATATAGACCTGTTGGTATAGACCGCTGATATGGACCTACGTTAGACCCTACTGATATAGACCTACTGATATAGACCTACTGATATAGACTATGATATAGACCTAAGGAGACCTGAGCTGATATAGACCTGATGATATGGACCCGATATGACCTGCTGTTATGGACCTACTGATATAGACCTACTGATATATACAGTACCTACATATAGACCTACTGATATAGACCTACTGATATATACAGTACCTACATATACACCTACTGATATAGAACTATGATATAGACCTACTGATATATAAACCTATGATATAGACCTACTGATAGGACCTGCTGATATAGACCTGCTGATATGGACCTACTGATATAGACCTGCTGATATGGACTCTGATATAGACCTGATATAGGACCTAGATATAGACCTACTGATATATACAGTACTACATATAGACCTACTGATATAGACCTACTGATATAGACCTACTGATATAACAGTACCTACATATAGACCTACGATATAGACCTACTGATATATACAGTACCTACATATAGACCTACTGATATAGACCACTGATATAGATCTACTGATATAGACCTACTGATATATACCTACTGATATACCTACTGATATAGACCTACTGATATGGACCTGCTGATATAGACCTGCATGATATAGACCTGCTGATATAGACCTACTCATATAGACCTAATCGTATAGACCTACTGATATGGGACCTACTGATATAGACCTACTCATATAGACCTACTCATATAGACCTACTGATATAGACCTACTGATATGGACCTTCTGATATAGACCTACTGATATAGACCTAATGTATATAAGACCTGCTGATATAGACCTGCTGATATGGACCTGCTGATATGGACCTACTGATATAGACTACGATATGGACTACTATAGACCTACATATAGACACATAGACCTGATATAGACCTACTGATATGGACCTATGATATGGACCTATGATTTAGACCTACTGATATAGACCTACTGATATGAACATACTGATATGGAACTACTGATATAGACCTACTGATATAGACCTACTGATATGGACCTACCGATATAGACCTACCGATATAGACCTACCGATATAGACCTACCGATATGGGACTACTGATATAGAACTACCGATATAGACCTACTGATATAGACCTACTGATATAGACCTACTGATATAGACTACTGAAAGGACCTACTGATATTAGACCTACTGATATAGACCTATGATATAGAACCTACTGATATAGACCTACTGATATGGACTACTGATATCAGTATTTCAACCCACTGAGATTACTAGTATGTCCAATCTTCCAATTTTATAAGAATCTTTTAGGATAGATGGGCCAGATGTTGTTTTTTTTCAGCTCTCCAGCCAATCAAGATAAGGGTTTGAAAGGTCACAATATTTTCCCTGTGCAAACCTGTTTCATTGGGACAGACCCACTTTAAAGATCTTGAACTGATTATTTACCTGCGAGCTTTGTACTTAAATGTATAGGGCTTGGGTATAGTCTAGGGATTAGTGGTCTGGGCAGTCCTGGGGTCCTAGTTCACATTGTACATGTACATTAAAGTGTCCAAGTAAACTGTTATGTACTTAGAATCCAGTTATTCATATTGTAATGTCAAGAAATATAAGTCACTGTCTCATGAAAAGTGTCTATGTTTGCTCCCAAATGCCTTTGCACATTGTATAACTTAGAATGAGGATCACGTTGTATAAAGTCTATTAGGGCTGCAAAAGCCTTTCCTTGGATTTTAATGTTTGCTTAGATTTAGATAACCAAAGGTTCTTAACATAAGCCACCAACTATAACCCAGTGTAATGTAAGGATCTTTTGGTTTTCTGGGATTATTCCAGGGCTGCAGATGTCATTATGATAATTGCCGTTCATAGACCCCCCTAAACTAATAGTACAGATATATCACTGTTTTAAGAAGAATTAGAATAATCCCTGACGCATCACTATCCCTGAATTCCATTGTGGTTCATGGAAAGGTCATGAAGGCAGATTAGGTCTCAGTGACATAAAGATTGCTGTTATATTCGGTGTGTTAGGAATTAGTAAGTTTGGAGTTAAAGAATCAATCCTTACAAACTATATAGTTAAGAGGGGAATTTTTATTACATCATAAAATTCCTGGTGCCTCTAAAGTGGGAGTGATGTTTACTATGGCTTGTCCACTAAAGTGGTTTGATTTCTTACTATGTCTTGTCCACCAAAGTGGTTGATTCTACTATGGCTTGTCCACTAAAGAGTTGATTTCTACTATGGCTTGTCCACTAAAGAGGTTTGATATCTACTATGGCTTGTCCTCTAAAGGGGTTTGTGATATCTACTATGGCTTGTCCACTAAAGGGTTTGATATCTACTATGGGCTTGTCCACTAAAGTGGTTTGATATCTACTATGGCTTGTGCCTCTAAAGTGGTTTGATAATCTACTATGGCTTGTTACACTAAAGTGGTTTGATTTCTACTATGGCTTGTCCACTAAAGAGGTTTGATTTTACTTGGCTTGTCCTCTAAAGGGGTTTGATATCTACTATGGCTTGTCCACTAAAGTGGTTTGATATCTACTATGGCTTGTCCACTAAAGTGGTTTGATATCTACTAGGCTTGTCCTCTAAAGGGGTTGATATCTACTATGGCTTGTACACTAAAGTGGTTTGATTTTACTATGGCTTGTCCACTAAAGAGGTTTGATATCTACTATGGCTTGTCCACTAAAGTGGTTTGATTTCTACTATGGCTTGTACACTAAAGTGGTTTGATTCTACTATGGGCTTGTCCACTAAAGAGGTTTGATTTCTACTATGGCTGTCCACTAAAGAGGTTTGATTTTACTATGGCTTGTCCACTAAAGAGGTTTGATTTCTCTACTATGGCTTGTCCTCTAAAGTGGTTGATATCTACTATGGCTGTGTCCTCTAAAGGGGTTTGATATCTACTATGGCTGTCCACTAAAGAGGTTTGATGTCTACTATGGCTTGACCACTCTAAAGAGGTTTGATGTCTACTTAGCTGTCCTCTAAAGGGGTTTGATATCTACTATGGCTGTCCTCTTGAGGAACATAAGTACCTTGCGGCCATACACCAATTTCTTATGTGTGGCAACTGTCTGGACGATCATTTTGTGATATTAAGATGTGATGATAATAACGGTCGGGTATGGCCACAATATTCCCTTCAGATGGACTTTTGATCCTTATTAAAGGGCATTTCCACCCCAAAAGTATAATCCCCCCCACTACTGGCCCCCATTGTGTAGTGTAGTTTAATCTACCTTATATCCCAGCTCCATCTGGTTCTTCTGCTATCCCCCCTAAAGGTCCAAAAAAAAACACCCACCAGGAGGTCCATATAGGCCTCTGCCTCCTGTCTCGCCTCGGGGAGAAGTTTGACATGCGCACTGCAGCCTATCTCCCCCTCCCTTCCCCTCCCTCTCCCTCCTGATTAGGCTTCCCTCCCCCTAGTGTAAAGCCTTTATATATAACATTCCCCTGTCCCCCCAGCCCCAAGCGCTATTTTTTATTATCATAAAGTGCCCCAAACATAATTACCTTCCCTTTTCCTCCGCCGCACTGAACTCCCGCAGCCGCATCCATGATTGGCTGCCGATCAGCCAATACACAGATGCAACTGCCAGTCCCGCCCTCTGCTTGCATTTTCTGGCAAGCAGAGGGCCTGGCTGTGCGGCGTAGGAAAGAGGAAGGTAAGTAAAGTTTGGGGCACTTCTGATATTAAAACTATAGCGGTTGGGGCTGGGGGAGCAGGGAGATTTATTAAAATTTTTTTTGAGGGTGGGACATGCCCTTTAAACCTGATCAAGCCTTTCTGATGGGAATTAACTCACGTGGCTCATTAAAAATTGATCAGCCAAATAGTTCCATTGCTTCAGATCCATTTTCTACTATTTTGCCATAAAAAAAAAAATGCTGATATTTTGGCCAAGTATATTTTGGTTCGATCGATGAAGTCACATGATCTGCAGCCCAGCGGCAGATGTGTTTATCATGTGACTGTTTCTGACTAGTTACAAATGGGAATTAAAAAAATATATTTTTTTAAATCATATTTATTTATAAAATTACAACGGATACATTTACCTGTTTCATTAAGTCATTACATTGATTTCCCATATAATTATTATTCCAGTATTTTACCCAAGAGATTTGCCCTTTGTTCCAGTGCTTTTGTCCTTAGCCAGTTATTCCTTTACTTGCTGTACAGCCAGTATAAATAGACTCAGGAATGACCCAACCTACCTTTACAGTTGGCGAAATTTGCACATTGCAAGAGCAGAATTCGGGTTTAACGTAGAATCCTTTAAGCCGCACTCTCCAGTTGTACATCACAATAGCTCTGTTCTCTCCAGTTGATTGTGACATCACAATAGCTCTGTTCCACCAGGATTAGAATTCCATTAGAATTCCATGCTTCTAATAAATGAACAGAAGTATGTGTGTGCCTATTAAATAGATAATGCTTTGCATGTAGAAAGTCATATTATAATTGTTCCATATAGAACCTCTGTGGGGTGACATAACCTGTGAAGGTTCCAGTGGGGCGTTTATATTGTAGTAAGGGAATAAACATCCCAGTTACGTTCTTACATGGCAATGTCAGGTCCCAACGCACTGTCTTCCACAGAGGGGGTATTACATTAGTTTCCCTTTAATCTAGTTCATTTCATAAACTATATTAAGGAGGATGTTGAAAGGTTTTACATTGAAGACACTTAATAATGTAATAAACAGAAATAACTGGGCAATGCTTAGGGTAGAATATTGCTAAGAAAGGAACGGTTCATTGCATTCAGTTCCAATGGATCAGGGATTTTTCCAATGATATTAGGAACCAGAGTATTTTCCCCCTTTTTCATTTAAGCAGGAAATGTCTGACTGGGGATTCACTGAATTAAGTGGCATCCTGGTAGGAGAAAAGGGTTAAACTACACAAAATACACACTAACTTAACATGGACAACTTTCTTTTTGTTAGCGGTGGGGTATTGTGGGGGACATTAATTGTATTACAACAGACTCACTATTCATTTATACACTATTCACTATATAAATTATCTTCTATTCACTTATTCATTAATCACTCTTCACTATATGATTACACTATTCGCTATTTCATATATCACATTCACCATATTCATTTATCACTATTCACCATATCATTTATCTCTATTCACTATATAAATTTATCTCTATTCACTATATTCATAATCACTCTTCACTATATGGATTTATCACTATTCGCTATTTCATGTATACCATTCACCAATTTCATGTATCACTATTCACCATATTCATTTATCTCTATTCACTATATAAATTTATCTCTATTCACTAAATTCATAATCACTCTTCACTATATGGATTTCACATATTTCGCTATTTCATGTATCACCATTCACACATATTCATTTATCACATTCACCATATTCATTTATATCTATTCACTATATTAATTTATCACTATTCACCATATTCATTTATCACATTTATTCCCATCTGCATTTATCACTATTCACCATTCATGTACTCTATTCCTATATTCATTTATCACTATTCACCATATGCATGTATCACTATCACATATTTATGTATCACTATTCACTATATCTATTTATCACTCATTCACTATACTCATGTATCACTATTCATATATATCCCTATTCACCATGTTTATTTATCACTATTCGCCATATTCATTATTTCTATTCACTATTTCATTTATCACTATTCACCATATTCATTTATCGCTATTCACTATATTCATTTATCACTATTCACCCATATTCATTTATCACTATCACCATATGCATTTATCACTGTTTCACCATATTCATGTATCTCCTATTCACTATATTCATTATCACTATTCACCATATGCATGTATCACTATTACCATATTCATGTACTCTATTCACTATATTCATTTATCACTATTCACCATATTCATTTATCACTATTCACCATATGCATGTATCACTATTCACTATATTTATGTATCACTATTCACTATCTATTTATCACTCTTCACTAACTCAGTATCACATTCAATATATATATATATAATATATATAGATATATATATATAATATATATCACTATTCACCATATTTATTTATCACTATTCGCCATATTCATTATCTCTATTCACTATATTCATGTATCACTAGTCACTATATATATTTATCCCTATTTCAACCTATTCAATTATTCTACTATCTCTATATTCATGTATGCACTATTCACTATTGTCATGTATCACTATTCACTATATGTATATTACTATCACTATATTAATTATCAGGATTAACAAGAAATATTGCTACCTTCGCAAAACAATAGGTACTACTAACAACTGAATAAGTTTATTCCCTTCACAGTAGAAATAATTTGTACATTAATATCCAGTATAATATGATCACTATTTATCCCAGTTTAGTAATTTAGTAGTTTACCATTACCTACTACAGGCGACTTTTACACGAACAAAGTGATTTCTGAGCAGATCCAGATTTTTTAGCAGCAAAAAATGTTACATGTTGACCAATCACAGTCGCCTAAGCAAAGTGGAAGTAAAGGACCGTTAGGTGACTCTCATCCATAGCACAGTGGATGCGTATATCAATCCAATACAGAGTTTATTTACTACATAAAAGTCTTTCAGGGTTAGTCAATAAAAGTCTTATCGTTCAAAATGTGCTAATTGTTGCCCCAACCAATCGATGTTAGCTTTCAAATGTTAAATGAGATCTGATTGGTTGGGGCAAAATTAGCACCTTTTAAACGATAGAAACTTTTATTGAATCTCCCTGTTTATGTTTACAAGATATCTACTTTATAGTTCCTTGTCCCCACAGACCAACTGATATAACAACTCCGATATACTGATAAACTGTGCTAAATTTTAACTTATGTGGCATTAAAGAAATATCATCCCTTTTAATTAACTTAAAAAAACTGGTGACTGTCAGTTATTTGCCACAACCCCACTGCCATTTTTACTAGTTTATTACATGTATTTGTAATGAAATCTTTAAGGATAATTATTTGCTTCAATTTGGCAAGTATAAGCTTGCTCTCCCTTCATTCAGTCAATCAAGGCTGCGTCAACTGACATAACAACCAATGATTGACTTCTGTCTCACCAGCTGCTTCCTCTGCACATGCTCAGCTGATTTAAAGCTCATTGAGACGGTGGAAGAGGCGGAACTGTACAGAATGGAAGATAACCTGTCATTAATATCAGGTTACAAACTCATGTAAATTAAACTGGTAATACTAGCAGTTGGGGTTGGGGCAGATAACTGACAAGTCACCAGTTTTTGTTTTAAGGGTGGACATGTCCTTTAAGACATTTTCTCGCAAGGGACTAAAAAGGTAAGCCCATTTTCTCACTTAGCCTGTAATTATCTGACTGTGCTGTACTGTATGGAAGTACTAGGACGTACAATAAAAAAAAAATAAATAATACAAAATATTTCCCTCTTCTTCCTTATGGAAATCTTCCAGATGGTTTTAAATGTATATGACAATCAATTAGGGGAAAAGAGGCTTCTGGGTAATTTCAGGATTCCAGTATTCAATGAAGCTTATCGCTGCCTGTGATGTTCTCATTATAGATATGGGGAGTGTATTGTTCTGTGATCAGCAAAATGAACTTAAGAGACTTAAAGGGCATGTCCCCCAAAACTATAATCCCCCCAACTACTGGCCCCACCATGTATGTGTAGTTTAATCCTTACCTCACATCCCAGCTCCATAGGGTTCTCCGTAGTGCCCCCCCAAAGTCCCAAAAACTGCCCACACGAGGCTGCAGGTCCATATAGGACACTGCCTGCTTCCTGGCCTCAGTAGATTTTTGCCATGCGTACTGCAGCTCTTCTCCCCCCTACCTCTCCCTCCCTCTCCCTCCCTCTCTCGATTCCCCCCCTAGCATTAAAATGATTTATATAGTATATTCCCCAAGGCTCCCAGCCCCAACGCAATCATTTTTACCTTTAAACGCTCCCAAATTTACTTACCTCTCGTCTTTCTCCGGCGAAGTGAGCTGCCGGCAGCCGCGTCCGTGATTGGCTGCCGCTCAGCCAATCACAGACGCGGCTGCGGTCCGCCCCTCTGCTTGCATTTTCTAGCCGCAGAGGGCCGGGAGCGCGGCGGAGGAAAGAGGGGAGGTAAGTAGAGTTTGGGGGGACTTTTTAAAAAATAAATTATGCGGTTGGGGCTGGGAGCCCATGGGGATTACAATATAAAAAAACAAAAAATCGGTGGACATGCTCTTTAAGTTAAAAGCTAAATGATACCGCTCATCGCATCAGCCTCTTTCCTTTTATTATTTGTGAACCGTGAGGCAGTGCAGTGGAATTCATTGTCATAAAAACCCCAACACTGAATTCTTCAACTTTCTCTCTTTTGTTTATTAGATGCAAAGGGACGATCAGGAGATTGTTCTCCCAAAGGCCTGGATTTGATCGACCCAAACGAACCCGAACATCCTTCACAGAGCTGAACAACTTACGCTTGGAGCTTGACTTACAGAGTGCCAATATGTTGTTGGTAGAGAGAGGACCGAGCTTGCAAGGCAACTCAACCTATCAGAAACCCAGGTAAGAGCACACACATGACCTTCTGAGGCAGGAAGGAATGTCACAGTATGGCAAACAGAGCACCATAACAGTGGGGAAATCCTTTTAAAAACGGGGGTAGGGTAGGGGTATTCAGCCTCTGTTCTGGTCCGTGCCAGTTTAACTAAACTCCCTTAAAATAGCCATGTCAAAAAATTTACCCATGGTGGAATGTTTGGAAAGATTAGATCTCGGTTTGTGTTACCAGTTAGGCTCGTACACACGTGCGATCGCGGTTCCGTCGCGCGCTGACGTTGTGTATGAACGAACGTTTCAGACGATAATCGGCCCGTGTGTAGGCGGATTTTTTGGGCAACGACCCGCGATCGCACGTGTTACGTGCCTTTAAATGCCATGGTTTTTATGCGGCTAGTTTCATGTTTTACAGTTAGATGCCAGGATTTACATGCGGTTAGTTGTGTTTACAGTTAGGCCATGGTTTTAACATGCTGCTAGTTCGTGTTTGCAGTTAGATGCCATGGTTTACATGTGGCTAGTTGTGTGTTTTACAGTTAGATGCCATGGTTTATATGTGGCTAGCTCGTGTTTACAGTTAGATACCATGGTTACATGTGCTAGTTCGTGTTTGCAGTAGATGCCCATGGTTTAATGTGGCTAGTGTGTGTTTACAGTTAGATGCCATGTTTATATGTGGCTAGCTCGTGTTTACAGTTGATGCCATGTTTACATGCTGCTAGTTCCATGTTTGCAGTTAGATGCCATGTTTACATGTGGCTAGTGTGTGTTTACAGTTAGATGCCATGGTTTATATGTGGCTAGCTCGTGTTTACAGTTAGATGCCATGTTTACATGCTGCTAGTCATGTTTTGCAGTTAGTATGGCCATGGTTTACATGTGGCTAGTGTGTTGTTTACAGTAGTTGCCATGGGTTTATATGTGGCTAGCTCGGTTTACAGTTAGATGCCATGGTTTACATTGGCTAGTTCGTGTTTACAGTTAGATGCCAGGATTTACATGCGGCTAGTTCGTGTTTACAGTTAATTGCCAGATTACGTGCGGCTAGTTCAGGTTTACAGTAGATGCCATGGTTACATGCGGCTAGTTCCAGTTTACAGTTAGATCCAGGTTTACATGCGGCTAGTTCGTGTTTACAGTTAGATGCCATGGTTTATATGTGGCTAGTTTGTTTACAGTTAAATACCAGGATTTAACGTGCGGCTAGTTTCAGGTTTGCAGTTAGATCCATGGTTTACATGTGGCTAGTGTGTGTGTTTACAGTTAATGCCATGGTTTATATGTGGCTAGCTCGTGTTTACAGTTAGATGCCATGGTTTACATGCTGCTAGTTCATGTTTGCAGTTAGATGCCATGGTTACATGTGGCTAGTGTGTGTTTACAGTTAGATGCCATGGTTTATATGTGGCTAGTTCTGTTTACAGTTGATGCCAGATTTACATGCGGCTAGTTTGTGTTTACATTTAAATGCCAGGATTACGTGCGGCTAGTTCAGGTTTCAGTTAAATGCCAGGATTTACGTGCGGCTAGTTCAGGTTTACAGTTAGATGCCATGGTTACATGCGGTAGTTCGTGTTTACAGTTAGACCATGGTTTACATGTGGTAGTTTCGTGTTTAAGTTAGATGCAGGATTTCATGCGGCTCAAGTTCGTGGTTTACAGTTAAATGCCAGGATTTACGTGCGGCTAGTTCAGGTTTACAGTTAGATGCCATGGTTTACATGCGGCTAGTTCGTGTTTACAGTTAGATGCCATGGTTTACATGCGGCTAGTTCTTGTGTTTACAGTTAGATGCCATGGTTTATATGTGGCTAGGCTCGTGTTACAGTTAGATGCCATGGTTTACATGCTGCTAGTTCATGTTGCAGTTAGATGCCATGGTTTACATGTGGCTATGTGGTTGTTTACAGTTAGATGCCATGGTTTATAGTGGCTAGCTCGTGTTTACAGTTAGATGACCATGGTTTACATGCTGCTAGTTTCATGTTTGCAGTTAGATGCCATGTTTTACATGGGGCTATGTGTGTGTTTACAGTTAGATCCATGGTTTAATGTGGCTACCTCGTGTTTACAGTTAGATGCCATGGTTTAACATGCTGCTAGTTCATTTGCAGTTAGATGCCATGGTTTTACATGCTGCTAGTTCATGTTTACAGTTAGATGCCATGGTTTACATGTGGCTTATTCGTGTTTGCAGTTAGATGCCATGGTTTTACATGTGGCTAGTGTGTGTTTACAGTTAGATGCCATGGTTTATATGTGGCTAGCTCGTGTTTACAGTTAGATGCCATGGTTTACATGCTGCTAGTTCATGTTTGCAGTTAGATGCCATGGTTTACATGTGGCTAGTGTGTGTTTACAGTTAGATGCCATGGTTTATAGTGGCTAGCTGCGTGTTTACAGTTATATGCCAGGATTTACATGCTGCTAGTTCATGTTTGCAGTTAGATCCATGGTTTACATGCTGCTAGTTCATGTACAGTTAGATGCCATGGTTACATGTGGCTTATTCGTGTTGCAGTAGATGCCTGGTTTTAATTGGCTAGTGTGTGTTTACAGTTAGATGCCATGGTTTATATGTGGCTAGCTCGTGTTTACAGTTAGATGCCATGGTTTACATGCTGCTAGTTCATGTTTGCAGTTAGATGCCATGGTTTACATGTGGCTAGCTCGTGTTTACAGTTAGATGCCAGGATTACATGCGGTAGTTCGTGTTTACAGTTAAATACCAGGATTTACGTGCGGCTAGTTCAGGTTTACAGTTAGATGCCATGGTTTACATGCGGCTAGTTCGTGTTTACAGTTAGAGCCAGGATTTACCATGCGGCAGTGTCTGTGTTTACAGTTAAATGCCAGGATTTACGTGCGGCTAGTTCAGGTTTACAGTTAGATGCCATGGTTTACATGCGGCTAGTTCGTTTACAGTTAGATGCCATGGTTTAATGCTTTGGCTTTTCGTGTTTACAGTTAGATGCCATGGTTACATGTGGCTTATTCGTGTTTACAGTTGAGATGCCATGGGTAACATGCTGCTAGTTCATGTTTACAGTAGATGCCATGGTTTACATGTGGCTTATTCGTGTTTGCAGTTAGATGCCATGGTTTACATGTGGCTAGTGGTGTTTACAGTTAGATGCCATGGTTTAATGTGGCTAGCTCGTGTTTACAGTTAGATGCCATGGTTTACATGCTGCTAGTTCATGTTTGCAGTTAGATGCCATGGTTTACATGTGGCTAGTGTGTGTTTACAGTTAGATGCCATGGTTTATATGTGGCTAGCTCGTGTTTAAGTTAGATGCCAGGATTACATGGGCTAGTTCGTGTTTACAGTTAAATGCCAGGATTTACGTGCGGCAGTTAGGTTTACAGTTAGATGCCATGGTTTACATGCGGCTAGTTCGTGTTTACAGTTAGATGCCAGGATTTACATGCGGCTAGTTCGTGTTTACAGTTAAATGCCAGGATTACGTGCGGCTGTTCAGGTTTACAGTTAGATGCCATGGTTTACATGCGGCTAGTTCGTGTTTACGTTAGATGCCATGGTTTACATGTGGCTTATTCGTGTTTACAGTTAGATGCCATGGTTTACATGCGGCTAGTTCGTGTTTACAGTTGATGCCATGGTTTACATGTGGCTTATTCGTGTTTACAGTTAGATGCCATGGTTAACATGCGGCTAGTTACATGTTTGCAGTTAGAGACATGGTTAACATGCGGCTAGTTGTTTGCAGTTAGATGCCATGGTTTACATGCGTGGTAGTGTGTTTTAGAGTTGAATAATATCCAGGGCACGAAATATTCATTAAATCTAGTGCAGCTGAAGGTTAATGCCATTTTCAAAACTTGGAGGTTAATTCATTCCATTCTGCTGGTCAATAGCCCAGTGTACCTTATAACTTGTGCAGTAACAAACATTAACAAATTGTGTTTATAAATATTCAGTATTCTTCTATTTCCCTTCCAACCTCCTCTTCCTATTCTCAAATTAGCAGGGTTATTCAAAAAGTTCTTATAGTTTAAAATGTGCTAATTTGCCCCCAACCAATCAGATCTATTTAACATTTGAAAGCTAACATCTGATTGGTTGGGGAAAATTGCACCACTTTTACGATAAGAACTTTTATGAAACTCCCTGTATGTCTTTTGCCATTGATCATACAGTCATCATTTAACATAAGGACGTATCAGTTTTATTTGCAGTGGAATCACAACCCTTACAGAGTGTTAACCTTCCACGTTCCTTTTGGAAGCAAAGAGCATTTTCACTTTACCTAGAAGAAACATTTGGAAGGGGAATTGGTTAATCAACTGGACACACATTTGAAGAGTTTGATTATTTCCAATAGATACATAATGGGAATTCCAGGCACTTTCTCTGGATATTCAAAATCTAGTTTTGTACAGTAATATTCATAAGTAAATGGCAATGATCTATCTGGGTACAGTTGACAAACTTGAAATATAACAGCTATCAAGCAAACAATTTGTAAATTCCACTATAGCAATTACATAAAGCTACTTTATTCCATGGCCGTTGGGATTATTATTATTGGGATTTATATATCTTCTGCAGTGTTTTACAATTACATGTATACATACATTCTTTGTCTTTCCTGTCTATCTGAACCTGTGAAGTCACATGATGTGCTGTGTAAGAAGCCCCTCCTCTAAAAAAAAAATCTTCTATGAAGCTAGATAAAGACCTGCAACCATTATCTGTCCTTTCCTCCCGCTTTGGGCACCATAGGAGAGAAAAAAAAATCAGGCTTGTGGCAAGCTGCAATATGTTATTACACATCAGTATAACACAATCAGTATAACGCATACGACAACTGTGCCATTGGCAGAAAAAACAGGTGAATTTTAAGTGTGAAGCTTCTCCTGTGCTATTAATTAGCGATCAGGACAATAACGACATGTTTACAATACAGAGATAACCTGAATGGCGTCCCGCTAGTTATCAATGGCGCGTTCCATACATATAATTACCTGCATTAATTACCGAGCAGCTGAGAACAAATGACTCTCAGCGCAATCAGGGAATTTTTCTGATTTCACTGCTGGAAACTCTGACGAAAAACGAGTAATGTAAATAATACCCTGATCCGCCCCTGACTATGTGACACTAAGTATTAACCCTTTAATGGGTGGAGATATTTCCCTACCACCTTAAGAAAATTAAAAAACAGTCCAGACTGTTAGAAATAATTGTGAGAGTATTTAGTAAATTGCATTATTTTGACAAACCCAGCCTGAAACATTTGGCTAGAATCACTGGAAATTTGAATCTATGTCTTTGTGCAGGTTTTTTTTTTGTAATTATTTGCACATAACTGCATGTTGTGCTTCAATTGCAATGACCGCTTGGAGCCTGCATAGAAATCCGTCTCAAAGCGGTGATCTGCCGTCTGTATGAACGTATAGAAATCCGTCTCAAAGCGGTGATCGCCGTCTATATGAACGTAGAAATCCGTCTCAAAGCGGTGATCTGCCGTCTGTATGAACGTATAGAAATCCGTCTCAAAGCGGCGATCTGCCGTCTGTATGAACGTATAGAAATCCGTTCAAAGCGGCGATCTGCCATCTGTATGAACGTATAGAAATCCGTCTCAAGCGGTGATCTGCCGTCTGTATGAAAGTAGCCTCAGACACGCGAAGACTTTATTATTAGAGATGGACTCGAACCTTCCACGGATTCGATTCGTTCCCTTAAATACGGTGAGCGGATGCCGACTTGGACTTTGATTCTCCCGACCGCGGAACTGTTTCCATGCTTCGAAATGATTGAGAATTTTCTGATTGAAAAATTTTACATTTTTGCGATTTCTAGAAATTTTTATTTAAATTTCGACAATTTAAAATTTCTAGAAATTTCAAAAATACACACGGAATGCCGACCAGGAAGGCATGAGGATGCGGTACTTGATCCGGTTATTGATACGTGCTCCCCAGACCATTGTCCAGGTCCCTGAGCCATTTAAAGTAAGTTACCATTGCTATTCTTTATTTTAGGCGGAACTTTCGATTTTTTAACGCCCATTTGACTCAACAAACTTGCAACAACTTGAAACAACCAATCAGATGTTAGCTTTCAAATGTTAAATAAGATCTGATTGGTGGGGCAAAATTAGCACCATTTTAAACGAAAGAACTTTTATTGAACCTCCCTGATAGTGTTATTGGGACCTATCCCATACTGTGCATGAAAGAAAGTTATTATAGGATTAGAATTCTGTCAACAAGTAAGAGTTAAAGGATATGTCCATCAAAAAATTTACTTTCTTTCTAACTGTTTTACTGAAGAACAGGAGGTAAATGCACTATTTCTTACCTCCTGTTCTTCAGTGAATCTAGCAGGAAAACTTACCGGGATCGTTCCAGCGCTGACAGAGTCGCGGACAAAATCCCTGACGCCTCCGACTCTTCCACTTCCACGCATGCGCGCACAGTGCAAAGGAATGGAGATGCGTCGTAGGCGTCGGGGATTTCAGCCGTGGCTTCTGTTCAGCTCTGGAACGATCCTGGTAAGTTCTCCTGCTCTCC
>CM033469.1:23471727-23486727 GCA_019447015.1 Hymenochirus boettgeri
TTTGGAAGCCATATAGAAACAACCACTTAGTGGACAAGCCATGTAGATATCAAACCACTTTAGAGGGCAAGCCATAGTAGATATCAAACCCCTTTAGAGGACAAGCCATAGTAGATATCAAACCCCTTAGAGGACAAGCCATAGTGAGATATCAAACCTCTTTAGTGGACAAGCCATAGTAGATATCAAACCCCTTTAGAGGAAAGCCATAGTAGATATCAAACCCCTTTAGAGGACAAGCCATAGTAGACATCAAACCACTTTAGTGGACAAGCCATAGTAGATATCAAACCCCTTTAGAGGACAAGCCATAGTAGATATCAAACCCCTTTAGAGGACAAGCTATAGTAGACATCAAACCTCTTTAGTGGTCAAGCCATAGTAGACATCAAACCTCTTTAGTGGACAAGCCATAGTAGATATCAAACCCCTTTAGAGGACAAGCCATAGTAGATATCAACCACTTTAGAGGACAAGCCATAGTAGAAATCAAACCTCTTTAGTGGACAAGCCATAGTAGAAATCAAACCTCTTTAGTGGACAAGCCATAGTAGAAATCAAACCTCTTTAGTGGACAAGCCATAGTAGAAATCAAACCACTTTAGTGTACAAGCCATAGTAGAAATCAAACCACTTTAGTGGACAAGCATAGTAGATATCAACCTCTTTAGTGGACAAGCCATAGTAGAAATCAAACCTTTAGTGTACAAGCCATAGTAGATATCAAACCCCTTTAGAGGACAAGCCATAGTAGATATCAAACCACTTTAGTGGACAAGCCATAGTAGATATCAAACCACTTTAGTGGACAAGCCATAGTAGATATCAAACCCCTTTAGAGACAAGCCAGTAGAATCAAACCTCTTTAGTGTACAAGCCATAGTAGAAATCAAACCACTTTAGTGTACAAGCCATAGTAGATATCAAACCACTTTAGAGGACAAGCCATAGTAGATATCAAACCACTTTAGTGGACAAGCATAGTAGATATCAAACCACTTTAGTGGACAAGCCATAGTAGATATCAAACCCTTTAGAGGACAAGCCATAGTAGATATCAAACCTCTTTAGTGGACAAGCCATAGTAGAAATCAAACCTCTTTATGGACAAGCCATAGTAGAAATCAAACCACTTTGGTGGACAAGAAATAGTAGAAATCAAACCACTTTAGTGGACAAGCCATAGTAAACATCACTCCACTTTAGAGGCACCAGGAATTTTATGATGTAATAAAAATTCCCCTCTTAACTATATAGTTGTAAGGATTGATTCTTTAACTCCAAACTTACTAATTCCTAACACCGAATATAACAGCAGATCTTTATGTCACTGAGACCTAATCTGCCTTCATGACCTTTCCATGAACCACAATGGAATTCAGGGATAGTGATGCGTCAGGGATTATTCTAATTCTTCTTAAAACAGTGATATATCTGTACTATGTTTAGGGGGTCTATGAACGGCAATTATCATAAATGACATCTGCAGCCCTGGAATAATCCCAGAAAACCAAAGTCCTTACATTACACTGGGTTATAGTTGGTGGCTTATGTTAAGAACCTTTGGTTATCTAAAATCTAAGCAAACATTAAAATCAAGGAAGGCTTTTGCAGCCCTAATAGACTTTATACAACGTGATCCTCATTCTATAAGTTATACAATGTGCAAAGGCATTTGGGAGCAAACATAGACACTTTTCATGAGACAGTGACTTATATTTCTTGACATTACAATATGAATAACTGGATTCTAAGTACATAACAGTTTACTTGGACACTTTAATGTACATGTACAATGTGAACTAGGACTCCCAGGACTGCCCAGACCACTAATCCCTAGACTACCAAGCCCTATACATTTAAGTACAAAGCTCGGCAGGTAAGATATCAGTTCAAGATCTTTAAAGTGGGTCTGTCCCAATGAAACAGGTTTGCACAGGGAAAAATATGTGACCTTTCAAACCCTTATCTTGATTGGCTGGAGAGCTGAAAAAAAACCATCTGGCCCATCTATCCTAAAAGATTCTTATAAAATTGGAAGATTGGACTACTAGTAAATCTCAGTGGGTTGAAATACTGATATCAGTAGGTCCATATCAGTAGGTCTATATCAGTAGGTCTATATCAGTAGGTCTATATCAGTAGTAGTCATTATCAGTAGGTCATTTCAGTAGGTCTATATCAGTAGGTCTATATCAGTAGGTCTATCAGTAGGTCTATATACGGTAGTCTATATCAGTAGGTCCATATCGGTAGGTCTATATCGTAGGTTCTATATCGGTAGGTCTATATCGGTAGGTCCATATCAGTAGGTCTATATCAGTAGGTCTATATCAGTAGGTCCATATCAGTAGGTCTATATCAGTAGGTCTATATCAGTAGGTCTAAATCAGTAGGGTCCATATCAGTAGGTCATATCAGTAGGTCTAATCAGTAGGTCTATATGTAGGTCTATATGTAGGTATATAGATCAGTAGTCCATATCAGTAGGTCTATATCAGTAGGCCATATCAGCAGGTCCTATCAGCAGGTCTATATCACAGGTCTATATCATTAGGTCATATCAGTAAGGTCTATATCAGAAGGTCCATATCAGTAGGTCTATATCAGTAGGTCTATATGAGTAGGTCTATATGAGTAGGTCTATACAGTAGGTCCATATCAGTAGGTCTATACGATTAGGTCTATATGAAGTAGGTCTATTCAGCAGGTCTATATCGCAGGTGATTATATCAGACAGGTCACAGTAGTCAGTAGGTTCATATCCAGTAGGTATATATCAAGTAGTAGGTATATATCAGTAGGTCCATATCAGCAGGTCTATATCAGTAGGTCCATATCAGCAGGTCTATATCAGCAGGTCCATATCAGTAGGTCTATATCAGTAGGTCTATATCAGTAGGTCTATATCAGTAGGTCTATATCAGTAGGTCTAGGAACATAAGTACCTTTTGCGGCCATACACCAATTTCTTATGTGTGGCAACTGTCTGGACGATCATTTTGTGATATTAAGATGTGATGATAATAACGGTCGGGTATGGCCACAATATTCCCTTCAGATGGACTTTTGATCCTTATTAAAGGGCATTTCCACCCCAAAAGTATAATCCCCCCCACTACTGGCCCCCATTGTGTAGTGTAGTTTAATCTACCTTATATCCCAGCTCCATCTGGTTCTTCTGCTATCCCCCCTAAAGGTCCAAAAAAAAACACCCACCAGGAGGTCCATATAGGCCTCTGCCTCCTGTCTCGCCTCGGGGAGAAGTTTGACATGCGCACTGCAGCCTATCTCCCCCTCCCTTCCCCTCCCTCTCCCTCCTGATTAGGCTTCCCTCCCCCTAGTGTAAAGCCTTTATATATAACATTCCCCTGTCCCCCCAGCCCCAAGCGCTATTTTTTATTATCATAAAGTGCCCCAAACATAATTACCTTCCCTCTTTCCTCCGCCGCACTGAACTCCCGCAGCCGCATCCATGATTGGCTGCCGATCAGCCAATACACAGATGCAACTGCCAGTCCCGCCCTCTGCTTGCATTTTCTGGCAAGCAGAGGGCCTGGCTGTGCGGCGTAGGAAAGAGGAAGGTAAGTAAAGTTTGGGGCACTTCTGATATTAAAACTATAGCGGTTGGGGCTGGGGGAGCAGGGAGATATTATTAAAATTTTTTTTGAGGGTGGGACATGCCCTTTAAACCTGATCAAGCCTTTCTGATGGGAATTAACTCACGTGGCTCATTAAAAATTGATCAGCCAAATAGTTCCATTGCTTCAGATCCATTTTCTACTATTTTGCCATAAAAAAAAAAATGCTGATATTTTGGCCAAGATATTTTGGTTCGATCGATGAAGTCACATGATCTGCAGCCCAGCGGCAGATGTGTTTATCATGTGACTGTTTCTGACTAGTTACAAATGGGAATTAAAAAAATATATTTTTTTAAATCATATTTATTTATAAAATTACAACGGATACATTTACCTGTTTCATTAAGTCATTACATTGATTTCCCATATAATTATTATTCCAGTATTTTACCCAAGAGATTTGCCCTTTGTTCCAGTGCTTTTGTCCTTAGCCAGTTATTCCTTTACTTGCTGTACAGCCAGTATAAATAGACTCAGGAATGACCCAACCTACCTTTACAGTTGGCGAAATTTGCACATTGCAAGAGCAGAATTCGGGTTTAACGTAGAATCCTTTAAGCCGCACTCTCCAGTTGTACATCACAATAGCTCTGTTCTCTCCAGTTGATTGTGACATCACAATAGCTCTGTTCCACCAGGATTAGAATTCCATTAGAATTCCATGCTTCTAATAAATGAACAGAAGTATGTGTGTGCCTATTAAATAGATAATGCTTTGCATGTAGAAAGTCATATTATAATTGTTCCATATAGAACCTCTGTGGGGTGACATAACCTGTGAAGGTTCCAGTGGGGCGTTTATATTGTAGTAAGGGAATAAACATCCCAGTTACGTTCTTACATGGCAATGTCAGGTCCCAACGCACTGTCTTCCACAGAGGGGGTATTACATTAGTTTCCCTTTAATCTAGTTCATTTCATAAACTATATTAAGGAGGATGTTGAAAGGTTTTAGCATTGAAGACACTTAATAATGTAATAAACAGAAATAACTGGGCAATGCTTAGGGTAGAATATTGCTAAGAAAGGAACGGTTCATTGCATTCAGTTCCAATGGATCAGGGATTTTTCCAATGATATTAGGAACCAGAGTATTTTCCCCCTTTTTCATTTAAGCAGGAAATGTCTGACTGGGGATTCACTGAATTAAGTGGCATCCTGGTAGGAGAAAAGGGTTAAACTACACAAAATACACACTAACTTAACATGGACAACTTTCTTTTTGTTAGCGGTGGGGTATTGTGGGGGACATTAATTGTATTACAACAGACTCACTATTCATTTATACACTATTCACTATATAAATTATCTTCTATTCACTTATTCATTAATCACTCTTCACTATATGATTACACTATTCGCTATTTCATATATCACATTCACCATATTCATTTATCACTATTCACCATATCATTTATCTCTATTCACTATATAAATTTATCTCTATTCACTATATTCATAATCACTCTTCACTATATGGATTTATCACTATTCGCTATTTCATGTATACCATTCACCAATTTCATGTATCACTATTCACCATATTCATTTATCTCTATTCACTATATAAATTTATCTCTATTCACTAAATTCATAATCACTCTTCACTATATGGATTTCACATATTTCGCTATTTCATGTATCACCATTCACACATATTCATTTATCACATTCACCATATTCATTTATATCTATTCACTATATTAATTTATCACTATTCACCCATATTCATTTATCACATTTATTCCCATCTGCATTTATCACTATTCACCATTCATGTACTCTATTCCTATATTCATTTATCACTATTCACCATATGCATGTATCACTATCACATATTTATGTATCACTATTCACTATATCTATTTATCACTCATTCACTATACTCATGTATCACTATTCATATATATCCCTATTCACCATGTTTATTTATCACTATTCGCCATATTCATTATTTCTATTCACTATTTCATTTATCACTATTCACCATATTCATTTATCGCTATTCACTATATTCATTTATCACTATTCACCCATATTCATTTATCACTATCACCATATGCATTTATCACTGTTTCACCATATTCATGTATCTCCTATTCACTATATTCATTATCACTATTCACCATATGCATGTATCACTATTACCATATTCATGTACCTTCTATTCACTATATTCATTTATCACTATTCACCATATTCATTTATCACTATTCACCATATGCATGTATCACTATTCACTATATTTATGTATCACTATTCACTATCTATTTATCACTCTTCACTAGACTCAGGTATCACATTCAATATATATATATATAATATATATAGATATATATATATAATATATATCACTATTCACCATATTTATTTATCACTATTCGCCATATTCATTATCTCTATTCACTATATTCATGTATCACTAGTCACTATATATATTTATCCCTATTTCAACCTATTCAATTATTCTCTATCTCTATATTCATGTATGCACTATTCACTATTTCATGTATCACTATTCACTATATGTATATTACTATCACTATATTAATTATCAGGATTAACAAGAAATATTGCTACCTTCGCAAAACAATAGGTACTACTAACAATGAATAAGTTTATTCCCTTCACAGTAGAAATAATTTGTACATTAATATCCAGTATAATATGATCACTATTTATCCCATTTAGTAATTTAGTAGTTTACCATTACCTACTACAGGCGACTTTTACACGAACAAAGTGATTTCTGAGCAGATCCAGATTGTTTAGCAGCAAAAAATGTTACATGTTGACCAATCACAGTCGCCTAAGCAAAGTGGAAGTAAAGGACCGTTAGGTGACTCTCATCCATAGCACAGTGGATGCGTATATCAATCCAATACAGAGTTTATTTACTACATAAAAGTCTTTCAGGGTTATTCAATAAAAGTCTTATCGTTCAAAATGTGCTAATTGTTGCCCCAACCAATCGATGTTAGCTTTCAAATGTTAAATGAGATCTGATTGGTTGGGGCAAAATTAGCACCTTTTAAACGATAGAAACTTTTATTGAATCTCCCTGTTTATGTTTACAAGATATCTACTTTATAGTTCCTTGTCCCCACAGACCAACTGATATAACAACTCCGATATACTGATAAACTGTGCTAAATTTTAACTTATGTGGCATTAAAGAAATATCATCCCTTTTAATTAACTTAAAAAAACTGGTGACTGTCAGTTATTTGCCACAACCCCACTGCCATTTTTACTAGTTTATTACATGTATTTGTAATGAAATCTTTAAGGATAATTATTGCTTCAATTTGGCAAGTATAAGCTTGCTCTCCCTTCATTCAGTCAATCAAGGCTGCGTCAACTGACATAACAACCAATGATTGACTTCTGTCTCACCAGCTGCTTCCTCTGCACATGCTCAGCTGATTTAAAGCTCATTGAGACGGTGGAAGAGGCGGAACTGTACAGAATGGAAGATAACCTGTCATTAATATCAGGTTACAAACTCATGTAAATTAAACTGGTAATACTAGCAGTTGGGGTTGGGGCAGATAACTGACAAGTCACCAGTTTTTGTTTTAAGGGTGGACATGTCCTTTAAGACATTTTCCTCGCAAGGGACTAAAAAGGTAAGCCCATTTTCTCACTTAGCCTGTAATTATCTGACTGTGCTGTACTGTATGGAAGTACTAGGACGTACAATAAAAAAAAAATAAATAATACAAAATATTTCCCTCTTCTTCCTTATGGAAATCTTCCAGATGGTTTTAAATGTATATGACAATCAATTAGGGGAAAAGAGGCTTCTGGGTAATTTCAGGATTGCAGTATTCAATGAAGCTTATCGCTGCCTGTGATGTTCTCATTATAGATATGGGGAGTGTATTGTTCTGTGATCAGCAAAATGAACTTAAGAGACTTAAAGGGCATGTCCCCCAAAACTATAATCCCCCCAACTACTGGCCCCACCATGTATGTGTAGTTTAATCCTTACCTCACATCCCAGCTCCATAGGGTTCTCCGAAGTGCCCCCCCAAAGTCCCAAAAACTGCCCACACGAGGCTGCAGGTCCATATAGGACACTGCCTGCTTCCTGGCCTCAGTAGATTTTTGCCATGCGTACTGCAGCTCTTCTCCCCCCTACCTCTCCCTCCCTCTCCCTCCCTCTCTCGATTCCCCCCCTAGCATTAAAATGATTTATATAGTATATTCCCCAAGGCTCCCAGCCCCAACGCAATCATTTTTACCTTTAAACGCTCCCAAATTTACTTACCTCTCGTCTTTCTCCGGCGAAGTGAGCTGCCGGCAGCCGCGTCCGTGATTGGCTGCCGCTCAGCCAATCACAGACGCGGCTGCGGTCCGCCCCTCTGCTTGCATTTTCTAGCCGCAGAGGGCCGGGAGCGCGGCGGAGGAAAGAGGGGAGGTAAGTAGAGTTTGGGGGGACTTTTTAAAAAATAAATTATGCGGTTGGGGCTGGGAGCCCATGGGGATTACAATATAAAAAAACAAAAAATCGGTGGACATGCTCTTTAAGTTAAAAGCTAAATGATACCGCTCATCGCATCAGCCTCTTTCCTTTTATTATTTGTGAACCGTGAGGCAGTGCAGTGGAATTCATTGTCATAAAAACCCCAACACTGAATTCTTCAACTTTCTCTCTTTTGTTTATTAGATGCAAAGGGACGATCAGGAGATTGTTCTCCCAAAGGCCTGGATTTGATCGACCCAAACGAACCCGAACATCCTTCACAGACCTGAACAACTTACGCTTGGAGCTTGACTTACCAGAGTGCCAATATGTTGTTGGTAGAGAGAGGACCGAGCTTGCAAGGCAACTCAACCTATCAGAAACCCAGGTAAGAGCACACACATGACCTTCTGAGGCAGGAAGGAATGTCACAGTATGGCAAACAGAGCACCATAACAGTGGGGAAATCCTTTTAAAAACGGGGGTAGGGTAGGGGTATTCAGCCTCTGTTCTGGTCCGTGCCAGTTTAACTAAACTCCCTTAAAATAGCCATGTCAAAAAATTTACCCATGGTGGAATGTTTGGAAAGATTAGATCTCGGTTTGTGTTACCAGTTAAGGCTCGTACACACGTGCGATCGCGGTTCCGTCGCGCGCTGAACGTTGTGTATGAACGAACGTTTCAGACGATAATCGGCCGTGGTGTAGGCGGATTTTTGGGCAACGACCCGCGATCGCACGTGTTACGTGCCTTTAAATGCCATGGTTTTTATGCGGCTAGTTTCATGTTTTACAGTTAGATGCCAGGATTTACATGCGGTAGTTGTGTTTACAGTTATGCCATGGTTTTAACATGCTGCTAGTTCGTGTTTGCAGTTAGATGGCCATGGTTTACATTGGCTAGTGTGTGTTTTACAGTTAGATGCCATGGTTTATATGTGGCTAGCTCGTGTTTACAGTTAGATACCATGGTACATGTGCTAGTTCGTGTTTGCAGTTAGATGCCATGGTTATACATGTGGCTAGTGTGTGTTTACAGTTAGATGCCATGGTTATATGTGGCTAGCTCGTGTTTACAGTTGATGCCATTGTTTACATGCTGCTAGTTCCATGTTTGCAGTTAGATGCCATGGTTTACATGTGGCTAGTGTGTGTTTACAGTTAGATGCCATGGTTTATATTGGCTAGCTCGTGTTACAGTTAATGCCATGTTTACATGCTTGCTAGTCATGTTTTGCAGTTAGTATGCCATGGTTTTACATGTGGGCTAGTGTGTTGTTTACAGTAGTTGCCATGGGTTTAATGCTGGCTAGCTCGTGTTTACAGTTAGATGCCATGGTTTACATTGGCTAGTTCGTGTTTACAGTTAGATGCCAGGATTTACATGCGGCTAGTTCGTGTTTACAGTAATTGCCAGATTACGTGCGGCTAGTTCAGGTTTACAGTTAGATGCCATGGTTCATGCGCTAGTTCCAGTTTTACAGTTAGATGCCAGGTTTACATGCGGCTAGTTCGTGTTTACAGTTAGATGCCATGGTTTATATGTGGCTAGTTTGTTTACAGTTAAATACCAGGATTTAACGTGCGGCTAGTTTCAGGTTTGCAGTTAGATGCCATGGTTTAATGTGGCTAGTGTGTGTGTTTACAGTTAGATGCCATGGTTTATATGTGGCTAGCTCGTGTTTACAGTTAGATGCCATGGTTTACATGCTGCTAGTTCATGTTTGCAGTTAGATGCCATGGTTCATGTGGCTAGTGGTGTTTACAGTTAGATGCCATGGTTTATATGTGGCTAGTTTCTGTTTACAGTTGATGCCAGATTTACATGCGGCTAGTTGTGTGTTTCATTTAAATGCCAGGATTACGTGCGGCTAGTTCAGGTTTCAGTTAAATGCCAGGATTTACGTGCGGCTAGTTCAGGTTTACAGTTAGATGCCATGGTTACATGCGGCTAGTTCGTGTTTTACAGTTAGATCCATGGTTTACATGTGGCTAGTGTTGTGTTTAAGTTAGATGCAGGATTTCATGCGGCTCAAGTTCGTGTTTACAGTTAAATGCCAGGATTTACGTGCGGCTAGTTCAGGTTACAGTTAGATGCCATGGTTTACATGCGGCTAGTTCGTGTTTACAGTTAGATGCCATGGTTTACTGCGGCTAGTTCTGTGTTTACAGTTAGATTGCCATGGTTTATATGTGGCTAGGCTCGTGTTGACAGTTAGATGCCATGGTTTACATGCTGCTAGTTCATGTTTGCAGTTAGATGCCATGGTTTACATGTGGCTAGTGGTTGTTTACAGTTAGATGCCATGGTTTATATGTGGCTAGCTCGTGTTTACAGTTAGATGCCATGGGTTTACATGCTGCTAGTTTCATGTTTGCAGTTGATGCCATGTTTACATGGGCTAGTGTGTGTGTTTACAGTTAGATCCATGGTTTAATGTGGCTACTCGTGTTTACAGTAGATGCCATGGTTTTAACATGCTGCTAGTTCAGTTTGCAGTTAGATGCCATGGTTTTACATGCTGCTAGTTCTGTTTACAGTTAGATGCCATGGTTTACATGTGGCTTATTCGTGTTTGCATTAGATGCCATGGTTTTACATGTGGCTAGTGTGTGTTTACAGTTAGATGCCATGTTTTATGTGGCTAGCTCGTGTTTACAGTTAGATGCCATGGTTTACATGCTGCTAGTTCATGTTTGCAGTTAGATGCCATGGTTTACATGTGGCTAGTGTGGTTTACAGTTAGATGCCATGTTTATAGTGGCTAGCTCGTGTTTACAGTTAATGCCAGGATTTACATGCTGCTAGTTCATGTTTGCAGTTAGATCCATGGTTTACATGCTGCTAGTTCATGTACAGTTAGATGCCATGGTTACATGTGGCTTATTCGTGTTGCAGTAGATGCCTGGTTTTAATTGGCTAGTGTGTGTTTACAGTTAGATGCCATGGTTTATATGTGGCTAGCTCGTGTTTACAGTTAGATGCCATGGTTTACATGCTGCTAGTTCATGTTTGCAGTTAGATGCCATGGTTTACATGTGGCTAGCTCGTGTTTACAGTTAGATGCCAGGATTACATGCGGTAGTTCGTGTTTACAGTTAAATACCAGGATTTACGTGCGGCTAGTTCAGGTTTACAGTTAGATGCCATGGTTTACATGCGGCTAGTTCGTGTTTACAGTTAGAGCCAGGATTTACCATGCGGCAGTGTCTGTGTTTACAGTTAAATGCCAGGATTTACGTGCGGCTAGTTCAGGTTTACAGTTAGATGCCATGGTTTACATGCGGCTAGTTCGTTTACAGTTAGATGCCATGGTTTAATGCTTTGGCTTTTCGTGTTTACAGTTAGATGCCATGGTTACATGTGGCTTATTCGTGTTTACAGTTGAGATGCCATGGGTAACATGCTGCTAGTTCATGTTTACAGTAGATGCCATGGTTTACATGTGGCTTATTCGTGTTTGCAGTTAGATGCCATGGTTTACATGTGGCTAGTGGTGTTTACAGTTAGATGCCATGGTTTAATGTGGCTAGCTCGTGTTTACAGTTAGATGCCATGGTTTACATGCTGCTAGTTCATGTTTGCAGTTAGATGCCATGGTTTACATGTGGCTAGTGTGTGTTTACAGTTAGATGCCATGGTTTATATGTGGCTAGCTCGTGTTTAAGTTAGATGCCAGGATTACATGGGCTAGTTCGTGTTTACAGTTAAATGCCAGGATTTACGTGCGGCAGTTAGGTTTACAGTTAGATGCCATGGTTTACATGCGGCTAGTTCGTGTTTACAGTTAGATGCCAGGATTTACATGCGGCTAGTTCGTGTTTACAGTTAAATGCCAGGATTACGTGCGGCTGTTCAGGTTTACAGTTAGATGCCATGGTTTACATGCGGCTAGTTCGTGTTTACGTTAGATGCCATGGTTTACATGTGGCTTATTCGTGTTTACAGTTAGATGCCATGGTTTACATGCGGCTAGTTCGTGTTTACAGTTGATGCCATGGTTTACATGTGGCTTATTCGTGTTTACAGTTAGATGCCATGGTTAACATGCGGCTAGTTACATGTTTGCAGTTAGAGACATGGTTAACATGCGGCTAGTTGTTTGCAGTTAGATGCCATGGTTTACATGCGTGGTAGTGTGTTTTAGAGTTGAATAATATCCAGGGCACGAAATATTCATTAAATCTAGTGCAGCTGAAGGTTAATGCCATTTTCAAAACTTGGAGGTTAATTCATTCCATTCTGCTGGTCAATAGCCCAGTGTACCTTATAACTTGTGCAGTAACAAACATTAACAAATTGTGTTTATAAATATTCAGTATTCTTCTATTTCCCTTCCAACCTCCTCTTCCTATTCTACAAATTAGCAGGGTTATTCAAAAAAGTTCTTATAGTTTAAAATGTGCTAATTTGCCCCAACCAATCAGATCTATTTAACATTTGAAAGCTAACATCTGATTGGTTGGGGAAAATTGCACCACTTTTAACGATAAGAACTTTTATTGAAACTCCCTGTATGTCTTTGCCATTGATCATACAGTCATCATTTAACATAAGGACGTATCAGTTTATTTGCAGTGGAATCACAACCCTTACAGAGTGTTAACCTTCCACGTTCCTTTTGGAAGCAAAGAGCATTTTCACTTTACCTAGAAAAACATTTGGAAGGGAATTGGTTAATCAACTGGACCACAATTTGAAGAGTTTGATTATTTCCAATAGATACATAATGGGAATTCCAGGCACTTTCTCTGGATATTCAAAATCTAGTTTTGTACAGTAATATTCATAAGTAAATGGCAATGGATCTATCTGGGTACAGTTGACAAACTTGAATATAACAGCTATCAAGCAAACAATTTGTAAATTCCACTATAGCAATTACATAAAGCTACTTATTCCATGGCCGTTGGGATTATTATTATTGGGATTTATATATCTTCTGCAGTGTTTTACAATTACATGTATACATACATTCTTTGTCTTTCCTGTCTATCTGAACCTGTGAAGTCACATGATGTGCTGTGTAAGAAGCCCTCCTCTAAAAAAAAAATCTTTATGAAGCTAGATAAAGACCTGCAACCATTATCTGTCCTTTCCTCCCGCTTTGGGCACCATAGGAGAGAAAAAAAAATCAGGCTTGTGGCAAGCTGCAATATGTTATTACACATCAGTATAACACAATCAGTATAACGCATACGACAACTGTGCCATTGGCAGAAAAAACAGGTGAATTTTAAGTGTGAAGCTTTCTCCTGTGCTATTAATTAGCGATCAGGACAATAACGACATGTTTACAAATACAGAGATAACCTGAATGGCGTCCCGCTAGTTATCAATGGCGCGTTCCATACATATAATTACCTGCATTAATACCGAGCAGCTGAGAACAAATGACTCTCAGCGCAATCAGGGAATTTTTCTGATTTCACTGCTGGAAACTCTGACGAAAAACGAGTAATGTAAATAATACCCTGATCCGCCCCTGACTATGTGACACTAAGTATTAACCCTTTAATGGGTGGAGATATTTCCTACCACCTTAAGAAAATTAAAAACAGTCCAGACTGTTTAGAAATAATTGTGAGAGTATTTAGTAAATTGCATTATTTTGACAAACCCAGCCTGAAACATTTGGCTAGAATCACTGGAAATTTGAATCTATGTCTTTGTGCAGGTTTTTTTTTTGTAATTATTTGCACAATAACTGCATGTTGTGCTTCAATTGCAATGACCGCTTGGAGCCTGCATAGAAATCCGTCTCAAAGCGGTGATCTGCCGTCTGTATGAACGTATAGAAATCCGTCTCAAAGCGGTGATCGCCGTCTATATGAACGGTAGAAATCCGTCTCAAAGCGGTGATCTGCCGTCTGTATGAACGTATAGAAATCCGTCTCAAAGCGGCGATCTGCCGTCTGTATGAACGTATAGAAATCCGTTCAAAGCGGCGATCTGCCATCTGTATGAACGTATAGAAATCCGTCTCAAGCGGTGATCTGCCGTCTGTATGAAAGTAGCCTCAGACACGCGAAGACTTTATTATTAGAGATGGACTCGAACCGTTCCAAACGGTTCGATTCGCTTCCTTAAATACGGTCGAGCGGATCCGCCGAACTTGGATTTCATTCTCCCGACCGCGGAACTGTTTCCATGCTTCGAAATGATGAGAATTTTCTGATTGAAAAATTTTACATTTTTGCGATTTCTAGAAATTTTTATTTTAAATTTCGACAATTTTAAAATTTCTAGAAATTTCAAAAATACAACACGGAATGCCGACCAGGAAGGCATGAGGATGCGGTACTTGATCCGGTTATTGATACGTGCTCCCCAGACCATTGTCCAGGTCCCTGAGCCATTTAAAGTAAGTTACCATTGCTATTCTTTATTTTAGGCGGAACTTTCGATTTTTTAACGCCCATTTGACTCAACAAACTTGCAACAACTTGAAACAACCAATCAGATGTTAGCTTTCAAATGTTAAATAAGATCTGATTGGTTGGGGCAAAATTAGCACCATTTTAAACGATAAGAACTTTTATTGAACCTCCTGATAGTGTTATTGGGACCTATCCCATACTGTGCATGAAAGAAAGTTATTATAGGATTAGAATTCTGTCAACAAGTAAGAGTTAAAGGATATGTCCATCAAAAAATTTACTTTCTTTCTAACTGTTTACTGAAGAACAGGAGGTAAATGCACTATTTCTTACCTCCTGTTCTTCAGTGAATCTAGCAGGAAAACTTACCGGGATCGTTCCAGCGCTGACAGAGTCGCGGACAAAATCCTGACGCCTCCGACTCTTCCACTTCCACGCATGCGCGCACAGTGCAAAGGAATGGAGATGCGTCGTAGGCGTCGGGGATTTCAGCCGTGGCTTCTGTTCA
>CM033469.1:23491727-23529227 GCA_019447015.1 Hymenochirus boettgeri
TTATAGCACAAGCTATAGTAGTAACAATCAAACCCTTTTGGAAGCCATATAGAAACAAACCACTTAGTGGACAAGCCATGTAGATATCAAACCACTTTAGAGGGCAAGCCATAGTAGATATCAAACCCCTTTAGAGGACAAGCCATAGTAGATATCAAACCCCTTAGAGGACAAGCCATAGTAAGATATCAAACCTCTTTAGTGGACAAGCCATAGTAGATATCAAACCCCTTTAGAGGAAAGCCATAGTAGATATCAAACCCCTTTAGAGGACAAGCCATAGTAGACATCAAACCACTTTAGTGGACAAGCCATAGTAGATATCAAACCCCTTTAGAGGACAAGCCATAGTAGATATCAAACCCCTTTAGAGGACAAGCTATAGTAGACATCAAACCTCTTTAGTGGTCAAGCCATAGTAGACATCAAACCTCTTTAGTGGACAAGCCATAGTAGATATCAAACCCCTTTAGAGGACAAGCCATAGTAGATATCAACCACTTTAGAGGACAAGCCATAGTAGAAATCAAACCTCTTTAGTGGACAAGCCATAGTAGAAATCAAACCTCTTTAGTGGACAAGCCATAGTAGAAATCAAACCTCTTTAGTGGACAAGCCATAGTAGAAATCAAACCACTTTAGTGTACAAGCCATAGTAGAAATCAAACCACTTTAGTGGACAAGCATAGTAGATATCAACCTCTTTAGTGGACAAGCCATAGTAGAAATCAAACCTTTAGTGTACAAGCCATAGTAGATATCAAACCCCTTTAGAGGACAAGCCTAGTAGATATCAAACCACTTTAGTGGACAAGCCATAGTAGATATCAAACCACTTTAGTGGACAAGCCATAGTAGATATCAAACCCCTTTAGAGGACAAGCCAGTAAGAATCAAACCTCTTTAGTGTACAAGCCATAGTAGAAATCAAACCACTTTAGTGTACAAGCCATAGTAGATATCAAACCACTTTAGAGGACAAGCCATAGTAGATATCAAACCACTTTAGTGGACAAGCCATAGTAGATATCAAACCACTTTAGTGGACAAGCCATAGTAGATATCAAACCCTTTAGAGGACAAGCCATAGTAGATATCAAACCTCTTTAGTGGACAAGCCATAGTAGAAATCAAACTCTTTAGTGGACAAGCCATAGTAGAATCAAACCACTTTGGTGGACAAGAAATAGTAGAAATCAAACCACTTTAGTGGACAAGCCATAGTAAACATCACTCCACTTTAGAGGCACCAGGAATTTTATGATGTAATAAAAATTCCCCTCTTAACTATATAGTTGTAAGGATTGATTCTTTAACTCCAAACTTACTAATTCCTAACACCGAATATAACAGCAGATCTTTATGTCACTGAGACCTAATCTGCCTTCATGACCTTTCCATGAACCACAATGGAATTCAGGGATAGTGATGCGTCAGGGATTATTCTAATTCTTCTTAAAACAGTGATATATCTGTACTATGTTTAGGGGGGTCTATGAACGGCAATTATCATAAATGACATCTGCAGCCCTGGAATAATCCCAGAAAACCAAAGTCCTTACATTACACTGGGTTATAGTTGGTGGCTTATGTTAAGAACCTTTGGTTATCTAAAATCTAAGCAAACATTAAAATCAAGGAAGGCTTTTGCAGCCCTAATAGACTTTATACAACGTGATCCTCATTCTATAAGTTATACAATGTGCAAAGGCATTTGGGAGCAAACATAGACACTTTTCATGAGACAGTGACTTATATTTCTTGACATTACAATATGAATAACTGGATTCTAAGTACATAACAGTTTACTTGGACACTTTATGTACATGTACAATGTGAACTAGGACTCCCAGGACTGCCCAGACCACTAATCCCTAGACTACCAAGCCCTATACATTTAAGTACAAAGCTCGGCAGGTAAGATATCAGTTCAAGATCTTTAAAGTGGGTCTGTCCCAATGAAACAGTTTGCACAGGGAAAAATATGTGACCTTTCAAACCCTTATCTTGATTGGCTGGAGAGCTGAAAAAAAACACATCTGGCCCATCTATCCTAAAAGATTCTTATAAAATTGGAAGATTGGACTACTAGTAAATCTCAGTGGTTGAAATACTGATATCAGTAGGTCCATATCAGTAGGTCTATATCAGTAGGTCTATATCAGTAGGTCTATATCAGTAGTTATCATTATCAGTAGGTCATTTCAGTAGGTCTATATCAGTAGGTCTATATCAGTAGGTCATATCAGTAGGTCTATATACGGTAGTCTATAATCAGTAGGTCCATATCGGTAGGTCTATATCGTAGGTTCTATATCGGTAGGTCTATATCGGTAGGTCCATATCAGTAGGTCTATATCAGTAGGTCTATATCAGTAGGTCCATATCAGTAGGGTCTATATCAGTAGGTCTATATCAGTAGGTCTAAATCAGTAGGTCCATATCAGTAGGTCATATCAGTAGGTCTAATCAGTAGGTCTATATGTAGGTCTATATGTAGGTATATAGATCAGTAAGTCCATATCAGTAGGTCTATATCAGTAGGTCCATATCAGCAGTCCTATCAGCCAGGTTTATCATCAGGCAGGTTCTATATCATTAGGTCATATAAGTAAGGTCTATATCAGTAGGTCTATATCAGTAGGTCTATATGTAGGTACTGTATATATCAGTAGGTCTATATCAGTAGGTCTAGGTCTATATCAGTGTGTATTGTAGGTACTTTATATATCAGTAGGTTATATCAGTAGGTCTATATGTGTAGGTACTGTAATATTCAGTAGGTCTATAGTCAAGTAGGTCTAACTAGCAGGTCTATATCAGTAGGTCCATATCATCATCAGCAGGTCTATATCACAGTTCTATATCAGTAGGAGGTCTATATCAGTAGTCTACTATAGTAGGTCTTATCAGTAGGTCTATATCAGTAGGTCCATAACAGTAGGTCCATATCAGCAGGTCTATATCAGCAGGCTATATCAGCAGGTCTACATACTCAGTAGGTCTATATCAGTAGGTCTATATCAGTAGGTCTATATCAGTAGGTCTTTTTAAGCTGGAGAGTCCCAAGATAAGAATTAAAAGCCTTTTACACACGTCTGACCCTTGAGTCAGTGACACATGTGATGAATGGTTGTTTCGCCCAATATTTGCACGTGTGTAGCTGTTTGGTCAGATGTAGATTATTGATGTGACTGGGATCGACAATGACACCTGACCGGCTACACAGTGATAATCGCCAAAAATGCCCACATGTTATTTGCTCAGGGGTGGGAACGCACTCTCTGCATGTGTACGATCATTAAGGGTTTTTAAAATGATAAAATGCTGGGGGAGGGTAAGGTGTAGATGTTATTTCTCCTGTACCTGCCCAGGGATTCAATATCCCCCTCTCAGCTCATTTTATTGTTGTATCATTTAGAGGAGAATGTTGGCAGGGTCAAGGTCGGGCTTCCTACCATTGAGCAGCTAAACTGGGGCGGTTCCCTCTTTCCAGCATTCTGATCCGAAAAAGGCCGAGAGCCACCGAACATAACCAGCACAGCTTATCTTCCCGTTTGCTGCTGTTGTAGAAATATGGAAGGCTCCAGCAGGTGGCTCGTTATAATAATAATTGAAAGGATTCCTGCCGTGATTGCCCGCTGAGTCATTTGCCTGTTTATAAAAACAAACCTCAGTTCCCCTCAATTGATTCCTAAAAAAATAAATAAAAAATCACTCCACCGCTTACAGTAAGTGCTTTCTCCAGACATTCTATAATAGCTCCGTCAGGAGGTTCCAAATCGCTGAGCGTTGTTTTTTTTATTATTTTTCTTTTATTTGCTACTAATTTCCTGCCACTCACGGTGCTGTAGAAATCTGATGGACCCCTGTAGGACCTGACCAAGGGGGAGTGGGGGGTCTTTTGTTTTCATGCTATGGTCAATTTTAGCAGCAGAAATCGTTGAGTAGTGGGGTATGTAACCTCCTTAAATCAGTCTAGCAAAATCCCCTAAATGGAAGATTCACTGATTCACTGGATAATGATAAATAGATAGACATGTGTATTCAGTGCAAACCGGATAAACGGAGCCAATATAACGTCACAGTTATAGTCTAGGACTGATTACTATAGTCGCCAGGGACTGAATATAGGAGCCAAACTTATGTGTGTATGAGGAATCCAACATGAACGTATTTCCTGATCAGTGTCCATTCATAGGCAGATATTAACTGGAATGTCCATAGAATGAAAGACTGAATATGCTCAACTTGCCATTAGAATACTGATGCACAACAGATAATATTGTTATATATTCCATGTACACATGTTCAGACACCTATGTTTTTAGCTGTCATCCATGTCATAAAAACTGCACCACGCATCTGAGAACTACCAAAAATACTTAATAACCCAAGAGCCACATTGAAGCCATTAACTAGAATCGTTTGTTTGGTAAACGTTGAAAAGCTGAATGTATATGTACAACGTATGGGAAGGTAAAACCAACCCAATACTTTATGCAAATAACTATCAACCATTGTACAGGTAGGGCCACGCGGGCTTTTCAAACAACAACACTAAGTAATAACAGTGTCTGGAAAGAGCCACAACACATTACTATTGGAATAATGGTTTGTTTTTTCATGTTTCGGTTAGATGATCAAAAAACTTGTTGTGGTTGTTGGATGTTGGTGTTACTACAGATTGGTTGCTGGTGTGTGTATAAGAGCAATTCTACCCCCCCAAAGAAATGTATACTTTACCTTCACACCCCCCAAACCTCAAGATCCCAATACTTACCCACCAGTAGGATAGTCTTTAAAGACTCACACCTCCTCTTAAAGCTGTTCAAGCTTGTAACAAGCTCCCACATTTTTAGAGAGACATGGCTTAGGTCTCAGCTATGACTGGCGCTTCTAAGCTTAGTACACACGATTGGCCGCCCGATGAACGACCCCCTGTGTGTATGTGTGTATACGCAGACGTAGCTCGGGGGTCCTTCATTGGGTGTCCTATCAGACATGTGTATGGTCCTTAAGATTGCAAAGATCTGGATTCAGCAATGTATACAAGCTGGGTATGGATTGCAGTCTTGAGGTTTGATGGGTATCAATTTCTTGAGGGTGGATATGACCATTAAAGATAAGATCAGACCTTGCTCCCAGCTCAGATGATAACTAAACAATGGTGAAACCCCCTATACAAACACAAGTTTCACCGAGAACTTTTTCTGCCCAAGGATTCCTTCAAAGCTTTGGTTTCTGGTGTAAAGAACCTTCCATTATCGGCCTCAACTGCAGTCAACCAAGAGGCTATTTCAATCTTTCTTCTTCTCTCTCCGGCAATTTTATTTTAATATTCCCTCCAGGTTTTGCATGTGCTCTGCGTCCCTGCTGCTTTCTTTGTGACGACCTGCGTGTATACACAAAGTCGAGGAATAAAGCAAAGATTGGTTCCCGGATTTAGCTGTTTGGTGTTAATGTGCGGCCTTGTCCCTTGCAATCACAGGCTCTGCACGTGGTGTATGTATTGTCTAAAGCCTTAGCTACCTTCTATTCTGTTCTGCCTTAGATCCTGGGCCTTTGTATTGTTCCAACGATGAGGACCAGGAGCCCATAAGTATTTAAATAAAAATCCAACGCTCTGATGTACACACATATACCGTATTGGGTGCAAAAAAGTCTAATTTTAATTTTCGTGGAGGTAAGCCGAATTCCAGAATAGAACTCACCCGCCAGTAGGAGAAAAGCGTAACGGTGTAATACACCAGAACCACCATTTAACTCCTACGAAACTACACAAAGAAAGTTTATTTTCGCTCTCCGCTTTTTGCACAGCAGATTAGGTTGTTTCCCGCAATAACTAGGACAGCATGAAAGAGTATAGAGAAAAGTCAGCTTATACAGAGCGGCACAAGTAATATACGTTGTTTTCCGGACAATGGTTAGCTAAGGCAGGGAAGAACTAGTCCACAATAACGTAATAATAAAATAATAATAATATTCGTACAGGGCTAGCAAGATGTAAATGGTTATAAAAAACAGTGAAATGTCTTTGTACTGCAGGTAAAGAACTCCTTGTGAGAGCTTGGGGTAATGGAATTTTTACGCCAATTGTGGCATGAAGCCCTTCATTTAGATAGATTATTGTTATTTCTTTAGGGCTGTGTACGTACGGCCGAGCTAACCCTTACCCTTATGGTGTCTCAATACCAGATTTGTAGGAATTATACGCCCACACCAATATTTTACCGTGAGCTCCTGCGTCCCCTTTTTTCTTATCACTGGCAATCACCACTCTCTCACACTGAGCATGACTCTCCCACTGGGAGAGGAAAGAAAAGTGGTCAGGAAGTGAAGATTTTACTGACTTTACACCTTAAAGGGATGCTAATCAATATTTTTCTTAACCTTTAAAATGGTTTAATATCTCCAATACTAATTGAGATGTCAACTTCCTATCCAATCCCACTAATGCGTCGCGTGGTCTTTTTTGAGTGCGTTTAGGACAACGTGATTTGACCAAAATTCGTGCACGCATGCGAGAAAAAATGGCCCGAATAGATATGGGAACGCCAATCATACAGGGGGAACCGATTCTCGCATTTCCATTATATTAAAATACATTGCATACGTAAAATGGAAACGCTACACAACGCACATAGTGGCGCAACTCATCTTCTCTCTCTCACTGCCTATATTTTGGCAGTCATTTCAGTCACATGATAATAAAGACTGCCTGTTGTATGTAACCCCCAGCTGCAGGTAAGTTTACCGGGGATAACATGGCGGAATGTTTCTGAAATAATTTTTGTTATGTGTCATTTAAAAAAAAAGAAAAAGGTAAAAACTTCATAAAAGGTATTGTCATGGATGGTCTAATCTGCAGTCAGCGCTGTTGACAAACTGCAGCTCTCAGCGCCCACCTGGCCTAATACGTGGTAACATTAGGAAGATGGGCTGGAAAGAGTTGTAACTGTACTGGATATAGGATCATGGCATTTTAATGCAGTTTTTGGGAGGCCATTAGGTGATTGTTTCTGGAAACGGGAAACGATGTTGGGTGTTTTATCACTATTACAGAACGGCGCATGTTAATCTAATGGGGCGATGCCGTTAAATATGCGTAATACATTATTTTTATCATTATTTTTACTACACAATGAATTATCTTCGTTTCTATTATCCTGGAAATGGATTTTATTTATAATGAAATTCTAAAATATTGTCCCCATTATATTTTTATTTCCCCCATAACCCATAATATTCCCGGGCAGGGGTCATACCTAGACAATATCCATCCCACTCCTGATATATGTTCATATACACGCCTCCAAAATGACCAATCCTGAAACCATCTGGCCATGTCCTTCTGTTTCCGGATCGGTCACTTTGGAATTGCAGGGGCCTGGGTCTGTATCCCAGAGACCTCTACCCATCTGCTCTGACATACAATACACAAGTGTCATCCATAAACATAAACCGTTTACCCTAAACCACTGCGCACAATTTGTATTTTTAACTTTCCCTTTACCCCTGCCTGGTTTTAGCCAACCAATCATGCGGCCCCATAGGGAACCGCAACGATCGGTTGCAGTTTACACCGACGTTCCTATCCCTTGTTCGTTTAAATACGAACAAACAGCGATTGACTTGGTCATGGCTGGCAGCCCCACACCATCATGTATTTCAGGAAATATCTGCTAGTTGTGTACCCAGCCTAAACCTGCTTATAATCTCCTGGCACTTTAATATTACACCCCTGAATCTCTAGTACTCTAAAATCCATTGATATCTGCTCGCACTAATAAACATTGATATCTGCTACGCACTACATAATACATGAATCTGCTAGCAGCGCACTAATAAACATTGAGATCTGCTATCGCCACTATAACATGAGATCTGCTAGCGCATCTGAATAAACATTGAGATCTCTAGCGACTAATAAACATTGAATCTGCTAGCGCACTAATAAACATTGAGATCTGCTAGCGCACTAAAAACATGGAGATCTGCTAGCGCCTAAAAACATTGAGATCTGCTAGCCTCCTATAAACATGAGATCTGCTAGCGCACTAATACATTGAGATTGCTAGCGCATAATAAACATGAGATCTGCAGGCATATAAACATGGAGATGGCTAGCGCACTAATAAACATTGAGATCTGCTAGCGCACTATAAACATTGAGATCTGCTAGCGCACTAATAAACATTGAGATCTCTAGCGCACTAATAACATTGAACTGCTACCGCTCTAATAAACATTGAGATCTGCTACGCACTAATAAACTTGAGATCTGCTAGGCACTAATAAACATTGAGATCTGCTACGCCTAATAAACATGGATCGCTAGCGCACTAATAAAATTGAGATCTGCTAGCGCACTAATAAACTTGATCGCTCATATAAACATTGAGATGCTGCGCACTAATAACATTGAGATCTGCTAGCGCACTAAAACTGAGATCTGCTAGCGCACTATAAACATTGATCTGCTAGCGCCTAAAACATTGAGATCTGCCTAGCGCACTAATAAACATTGAGATCTGCTAGCTGCACTAATAAACATTGAATCTGCTAGCGCACTAATAAACATTGAATTGCTAGCGCCTAATAAACTTGAGATCTGCTGCGCACTAATAAACATTGAGATCTGCTAGCGCACTAATAAACATTGAAGATCTCTAGCGCACTAATGAACATTGGATTGCTTGACGCTAGCACTAATAAAGCATCTAATAGAAGATATCTGAGATCTGCAGTCAGAGCTACATTAATACATTGAGATACATTGTAGATCGTGCTTGAGCTAATAAGACACTTAATGGAAATCATGTCTGAGACTGCTATCGGGCGTAAACATTGACTATCTAAGAGCAATAAATCCTAATGAGATCTGCTAGCGCACTAATAGCAACATTGAGATCTGCGGCGCACTAATAAACATTGAGATCTGCCTAGTGCAAGGACAAGAAGGAGCGTGGGTGAGAGCGGTCGAGCGTGGCCAAATGTGCAGGACTCAAAACCAATCGGCTCCACAATAACATGGACTGGAAGTATCGAGTGGAGGTTCTGGACAGCTAGGATAATATGGTTGAGGAACGGGGTGCTGGCTAGTGCAGTGGGGTGGGATCTATCTGAGGGGGGCCGGATGGGCGAGGGCCACTCCTGGACATAGCGCAAGAGGGAGGTAAGGGGGCGCCAACCGCTGAGAGGGGTGGGTGAGTTTTGCGGTTGGGAAAACGGCGTGTGAGGTACGGTAGCTGCGCTATATTGGTCGCCCAAAGCAGAAAAGTGGTTGATGTCGATAGAGGTACAAGGAGAGTGAGCCCGTCGGGGGGGGGGTGGTTCTTTTTTTTACTCATGTTGTATGTTTGTTTTCTGTGCTTCACCTATTATTTTTTGGGGTGTGAGACTTTCAAGTTTTGAGTCTGGGGGGGTCCTCATAAAGCTGATACGCTATATGTAAAATATGTTAGATCTTGTCCTGTAGTCAAATAATTGAGAAGAAGAAAGTGGGAGATGGACTGCTGAGGGATCACAGATCATGAATCAGGGGGAATCTCCAAAACAGATATGGAGGTTAACAATGGAGAGAAAAAAAAAAAAGGATGAGCAGATATGCAGAAAGATAAGCAGGAAAGAATAGAGAAGAAGAGACTGAGAGAAGGAAAAAGGAGATCCCGCGAGAAGCGAGCAGCCGAGCGAGCAAAGCCTTAATCGCGCGCTAGGAGCCAATCGCTGAAACGCTAAGAGCCACGAATGCTGCTAGCGCTGCTAATATAGGGAGATTTCTGGAGGGTGCTTGCGCCATAATCATTGAGCTCTACTGCATACATATCCATGAGATCTGCTGAGGCGCTCTAATATCCATGGGAGACGCCTCTAGTGCTCTAATATCCATTGGAGATCTGCTAGAGCTCTTATCTCCACTGAGATCTGCTTAGCGCTCTAATATATATTGAGATTGCTAGCGCTCTAATATCCATTGAGATCTACTATAGCTATAATATCCATTGAGATCTGCTAGCACCTCTAATATCCATTGAGATCTGCTAGCGCTCTAATAATCCACTGAGATCTGCTAGCCCTCTAATATTCATTGAGATCTGCTAGCGCTCTAATGGTCCATTGAGATCTGCTACGCTCTAATATTCATTGAGATCGTGCTAGCGCTCTATTTCATGAGATTGCTAGTGCTCAATATCATTTAGATCTGCTAGCGCTCTAATATCCATTGAGATCTGCTAGAGCTCTAATATCCACTGAGATCTGCTAGCGCTCTAATATCCATTGAGAGTGGGGAAAGGTTTGCAACAAACTTATCTACCTGGCAAAATTACAATTTAATTCCTAGAGAACAACCCACCAGATTGTATTTAAATATAGCAGGAAATGTCTCCATTAAGGAAACCATGGGGGTTTCTATTTAAAGTAAAATAGATGTATTTCTTCTGGAGTTCAAACCTATAAAAACCAGATCAGTGCAACAATAGGCGTTATCTGTCATTTAATACTAGAAGCCATAAGATTTTCTAGGCTCCTACTAGGTACATTAACTGCTGTCTCCTTAAGCAATAGCTATCTGGGCCTCTAGCAATCTACGATGGAGCCACGTGTACCAATCTTCCTGTCTGATGACAGGCTTTGGTTAGACATTGGTCAAAAAACATTAACCCGTGTGTGTCTCATTAAAGGTAACTATCTTCTCTCCCCCGCTTTCACCCTCTTCTCGTATTAAAAGCCCCCAGGGTGAGGACCTTAGTAGATCAGTCTTTACTTCTGCCTCTTTCAGCTGGCCAGCTCCATCAAGGGAGGCTGGCCCAATAGGCTGAGGGGCAAATGCCCCCGGCTGGTCTCCAATGAAATATTTGGGCTGCCACAGAAGCTCTTAGTAAGTTATGTGCTTGAAAGGCACAACATGCCTCTAGCGTTAACATGGCAAGGAACAGGAAACTCCTCATCCTTACAGTTCATTTACAGTCAGCCCACAAGTCCATTAGCAAGTGTTGTGTCGGCCCCCATTCAGTTACTCGTGTCATCAGCAAAGTATTATCAGCCCTCCATTCATTAGCCAGTATTCCAGCCCTCCAGTTCATTAGCTTGTTGTTAGTAAAGGGGGATTGGTCAAAATATTGAGATCGACTGTGATGAAGGGCCCACTTGGTTGTATTTGCCCCCTGCCAAAAGTCCCAGTTCTCCCCTGCACCCCATCTTTAATCTAGGATCAGGCCAATAGGAAGACAGGGGTTCTTGCAGACGTATCCTCCCATAGGTCTAGTCCAAATACGGAGTGAGGGGACAAAAGTGAGGAGAGTTGACCCTTGACATTTAAGTATACAGTATTGCAGCTGATCTACTATAAACCCAGGTTTATGGACTTAGCAGTTAAGGTCATTTTCCTGGTCTCTGTTCTTTTTAAAGGGAATATTTAGTGGAAGATATAATTATTTTTATATTACAAATACCGATTCTACATATTCTCTTCCTTTGTGAAAAATTGATTAATTTCATACCCTTTGCTATGCTGGCTGATACCTGTTCTTCCCAGGATGCACCACATCCTTGGAATGTCCAACAGTATTTCTACTGATTGGCTGTGGATGGTCAAACATGCTCAGATCTCTACTGAGCAAATCAACCAGGGGCATGACGGACTCTATAGGGGTCCCAAACAGGAGTCAGTAAAACAGGCAGACAAAATGCGGTGTGAGCAGATTATGGTCACTGGAATGTTGAAAACTCTCTTTTATTTTCTGAAAGCCTATGATTTACCTGAACCTCCCTATTTGCCTAAATGACCCTTGTAAATGTAATAAAACCGTTTGCCTGGGGTTGATGTGGCCAGTGTCTGCTTTTTAGCCCGGCGAGTGGCCTTCTTACCCGACTCCCCAAGGGCAAAAGACGAAAAAGGAAAACTGTATTGTCCTGTATTTAAGCTGACGAGAAGTGATTTACTAAACCACGGAGTGGGCTTATGCTGGAGGTTTCTCAGCAGGCGTCTCGTGTTTGCTTTTGTACTGGTAGCAGTAAGTGCATTTATTAATATAATGAATGATTCGTTCAGCCACTTATTCTTCTTATTTTTTTTTAACATGCTGTCTCCCGTAGTCGCGCTGCTCGGGTTTTAATCTGTGTTTAGCTGGTGGATTTTCCACGCAAGGCCCCTTTTCTTGGAAGAGGCGAAGCTGAAAAGGAAATAATTGAAATGATATTTACTTAAATAAAAACAGTATAAGTCGCCAACGAGAAAAATAGCATTAACCAGATTTGCAGTGTAAATAAGCTGTGCAAAACAAATAAAATAAGTAATTTGTTTTAAAAAGCTTAATTAAATGGGAAAATAAGGTCTAATATAGAGAACTAAACACCAGATTAGAAAGCAAGATCTCTAGCTTCCATTTCTGCTGTGCCAGAACTGCATTACTTTATTGTACTACTGAGCAAGCTGAGGTGTAGTGAGGTTATGATGGGCTATGATCTTGGACCCCCTTATCGGTCAACTTCCCATTTGGCTCCCCCCCCAAATAAGAACTTGCAATGCATGCTTTTACGGAAATGTCCACCTCCCACCCCCCCCACACCCCAAGACCACAGTCCTTACCCAGCAGTAGGGTTCAGTCTTCATTCAAATGTTCACCAGCCCCCTTAAAGTGGCATGAGCTCTTTATGAGCTTGCACATGCAAAGGGAGGTGGGGGAGCAGCAGTCATTGTCCAAGACTGTTATTGGAAAAAACAGAGGCCTGTGAACATTGGAGTGAAGCTCTTCCTTCAGGAGGGTCTTACAGCAGAGTGGGTAGTATTGCATTCATTGGGGTTTGTGTGCGTAGGTAGGTGAATTATGGTTTTGTCGTGGGGGGGGGTGGGGGTTTTTTACATATCTTAGTGATAAACCCGTGTTATACATTTCCTCTGTGGGTTTTAAAAATAGGGTCCAGTATTCCATATCAAGGCAAATGTTATATTGTTCTTTTTTAGTAGCCAGAAACATCTCCATCTCTACCCCAGGACCTTTAATTCCTTCTCTCTGAAGAAGGCCTACAAAAAAATACAATATGGTCAACGCTGAACCAAATGAATGAGCAAATAGAGTGCACGTCTGACCAGCAATATTTTATCTAGTTGGTTATTGCTGTTTAAGAAAAAAAAATCCATGAACACAGTTTATAATTGGTTTCTGAAATCTGGCAAAAAGCCAAAATGGAATGTTTATTAACCCTGTGCCAAAGTCCAGGAAACTGAAGAGTAGGAGGTGTCTTCCTGTGTGAAAGTTTCCCCTCCTCCTTGTCCTCTGAGAGGACAGTGGCGCATGTGCAGGGGAGCCCTTTCCCCCTCCCTCCATCTCTCAGGAGCCCTCTCGCTGCCGGGTACCCTACTTCTAAAACTAAACATTTTTAGGGCACCCTATCCCACCCCAAACCCGTTTGATAAAAAAAGCTGCTGACTCTACTTACAATCCTTCATTCGCCCTGCCTCTCACCTACCAGAGAGACGCGACTGCCGTCTGGCCGCCCTTTGTATAACCATTATAAATACAACAACCTAGACAGAATTGGGGGGTGGGCTAGTGTTTCTCTTTAATATGTTAAATGTTATTTTAAGGTGGACATACCACTTTAAAACCGTCCTTTTTTGTGTTTTTGTATGTTTGTAGATTTTATATAAAGCGCCACATGGGTACGCAGCACGTACATTATAAAAATCAGGTAGACAAACAAAGGCACCAGCGAACACTTAAGTGGAACACACAATGTTGTCCCGATAATACCAAGGTATCAAAAATAAACAATCTGGGACACGTCCATGAAGAGGGGAGGGGATGCCCTGCAAGACACAAAAGGAGCTTGATACGTATATAGACTAAAAGTAAAACATTGCTACATGCCAGAGGCAAGTGGATGTGAATCCACTGTGCCCAAAGTTGGAGACATGAAATCTGTGACATACAGTCGTTGAAAAACCATTTCTCAGAGGGGGAGGACCAATGAAGGTATCTTTGTCCCGTACAACCATAAAGTTAATTTAGCATTAGTATCGCTATATAAAAACTTATTTTTTTCTCTCTCAACTAAAGGTCAAGGTTTGTTCCAGAACGAAGAACAAAACAAAAGAAAGATCAGAGCAGGGACTCTGAGAAACGCTCCACTTCCACTTCTGAATCTTTGCCACTTGCAATATTTTGCGTTTATTGGAAACAAGGTAGACTTTTGTCAGTCCCCAGCACCTCCCAATTTGATCTCCTCCAGTCCAAACAAACATTTCCTCTGTGAAGTGGATCCAGTCTGGGGACACCAGTAGCACTTCACCAGGCATCACAGTACCCTCCTGGGCAGCAGCCTTCACCCTTCAAGTTCCATCTCTTGCACCTCCGTCTCTCCGAGGCTAACAGCCCCTCTTTGTTTTCCAGGCCCTATATTGGGAGTCTACATGAAATACCCGCTGGGTATGGACTGGGCAGCTCGGCTTTTGAGCCTTACACACGTTTGGAAGAAAGATGTTTCCAACAAAAAGTCAGCTTCCTAAAGAATAAAAGCTATGACTAAAACAAAGGTGTCTAAATCCAGTGTGTACGCATTCTGGTCGCACATCAGTGATCGGTTTACACGTGGACTCTTAAAAGACTGTTACCATGTGTCTAGTGGTGTGTGTGTGTTGTGTGTTGTTTCACGTGGTAACATATCTGATATATGAAGGTCATTACTGGACATGAGAGCATCTTAAGGCACATGTGAGTTGGGAAGCAGAAATATATATTTTATAACCACTTTTAAGTGATCTTTCAAGGGAATCTATCATTAAGAATCCATCTGTAAAAAAACGAACAAAAAAAAAACGCCTTAAGGCGGTGTCATATATTTCTATTTATTTTAGTAACAAAGGGGATTTTTTTTTGACTTTTGTTTTTTCTGTCTGCTGTCTTTTGAGATAACCTCTTAACATTCTAAGGTGAGGTTTGCACTTAGAGAATATTTTAAATTTTGTCGCTTTCGAGTTAGATCCACAATAACTGAGAAACATACATCGGTTGCTTACTTATGGTACATGTAGCTAATCTTAATTTGGGATCTGTGACCAAAATTACCTTCCCCCACCATTTTATTATTATTATTTTTTGTTTTGCTTTCAAACAAATATGAAAAGGTCACGGTGGCCCACTTGCATGTTCCATCTACCATTTTGTTATGTTCCAAATTTTTGTTATTTTGTATCATCATTTTATAAAGATGTGGTCCTGGAAAGGATCAGTGGGATTTGTGGCAGAAACGGAAACAATTGACACTATTTGTCAGTACATTTACCTTAAAAAGAACCATTATGCACCATCTATTATTTTCCTTGAAGTAGCCTAGTAGTTTTTATGAAATTTACAGGAGACGTTGGAGGTAAAACATACTCAGGGAGATTCACCCAGACCGCACGTGCTCTGGGCAAATCTCCCAGTCAGTTATCAGCTGGCGTTAAAGTAGCTGTGCAGCCTTTGGTGAATAGGCTGCGGGCTGGGCAAGTGCCTCTTTGATACCAGGGTTAAATTCATGCTAACCAATCATAAATCAGTTACCATGACTTAACCCCTGATCCCGTGGCGCGCCGGCAGTGAATTGAGCCTGTTTGTTTCTTGAAACTGCTAATTAAAACAATGTATTACTTGCCTTTCGAAGTATATCCCTAAACTGAAATAAACCTCTGAAAATAAAGATGTCCTGCAGTTACAGAACTCTCACTCCAGCCTCTAACTAGCACAGTGTCTTAAAAGTAGCTTTTTCTGCATGCAGCGCACTGTGAGCATGCCTGAGTCAGGGATGTGGAAAGGAGGAGATGTTAGAAGTGAGTGGAGGACATGCTTACCATATGTTTTTCTCTGGTTAGAAATAAATAAAGGCAACTCAACAGCACCCTCACAAACCTAGTTTTTCATTATACTTTCTCCAGCGCTCCTAAGGAAACACTTATAGACCCTGATCTCTTACTGGCAGGCTCAGCCTACCTTTGCTGCTGTTGCAAGCTTGATTACAAGCTTTTACAGCAGCAGGAGGGAGGCTGCTTTGGTAGCATTGCCAGTCATTTGCCATATTTCACATTCATCACTCCAACGTCACGCCTTGACTCACATTGCTATCTGAAACCTAAGAGAGCTGAGTAAGGAATTAAGTTTCACAAAAACCTTTGCAGGGTAGAGAGTGAACGAGATGGCAAGTTTTTTTAGATAGCAGTTCTGCGGAACTTTTGAAATTCCAAAAATCTTATTTGAATCCATTGAAACGGAAATGTAATATTTCTGAATGGAATTTTCGAATTGAATTTCGTTTTTTCAATATTTCGATCCACGGATTTTCGAAACCAGCAGTTCCAAAGTAAAAACCAGGCTTGTTCTGGGATTCATCACTAGTTGAGGGGGGCTGCATATAAATAGAATTTTTTACAATGAGGCTGGATGTACCCTTAGGAAGGCAAATGAAGGCTGGGCGGTACCTTTATGAAGGCAAATAAAGGCTGGAGGACTTAGGATGGCAAATGAAGCTGGAGTACCTTTAGGAAGCGCAATGAAGGCTGGAGTACCCTTTAGGAAGGCAAATAAAGGCTGGAGGTACCCTTTAGTAAGGCAAAAAAAGGCTGATGGGACCCTTTAGGAAGGCAAATGAAGGCTGGAGGTACCCTTTAGGAGCAAATAAAGGCTGGAGGTACCCTTTAGGAGAGGCAAATGAAAGCTGGAGGTACCCTTTAGGAAGCATAAAGGCTGGAGGTACCCTTAGGAAGGCAAATGAAGGCTGGCATAAGGCATAAAGGCTGAGTACCCTTTAGGAAGGCAAATAAAGGCTGGAGGTACCCATTTATAAGCAATAACGTGGTACCCTTAGTAGGCAAATAGAGGCTGGAGGTACCCTTTAGGAAGGCAATAAAGGCTGGAGGTACCTTTAGGAGGAAGGCAAATGAACGGCGGAGGTACCCTTAGGAAGGCAAATAAGGCTGGAGGTACCCCTTTAGAAGGCAAGGCAGAATGGAAGGCTGGAGGTACCCTTTAGGAAGCAAGCGATACATAAATAGCAGAGGCTATAATCATTTTGGACTATGTTTCTCTGCATGTTATTATTAATACTGAGTTTTCTTCCCCCAAAAGAACTTTATTCTTTACAATGGTATCCTGATTATAAAATGTATGCAGCTATCTTTACCAAGAACAGAATTCCCTTTAAAAAAACACCCTATAAGTTAATTAAATTTGATTAATGTTTGGATATTTTCCAGGTATATTATATTGTTAGATGCAGCCCTCATTACGTGTATTGTGAAACTAAAGCTCTTAAATATCCTGCGTTCTAGATAACAAACCCATTTGTGGATTTTTCTTAATTTCTCATAAAAAAACCACCCTCAGATTTTACTGCTTACACACTGAAGATTCTCTTTGGTCACGCATAGAAAACTGCTTTCATTTCATGCTTCGAATAGTAATAATAAATGATTGGATCATATACAATGTTAATGGGTGAGTATTTTTTGAGCTAAATCTAAAATGTATTATCTCAAAAGATACAGCTTGCCAAATTTCTCTGTATCTGTGAGGGGCAATAAGGTAATTCTTTTTTTAAAAGGCCAACTATACTCATATGAGGTGAACTGCTGGCTCTCTCCCCAGTCAGAGTCACTGACTCACCTCCAATTCTCTGACAATGAAGGATAGGACAGATAGTTAAAGGTGCTGTAGAGAGTCACGTTACTGTATGAGTTTAGTATCCTTTTTAGAAATTATTAAAACTGTTTACTGCTAGTCTTTAATCTGAAAATATTTCTATCCAAGAACCCAGTATTTGGTGGCTTAGATATGTAATGTCCTTCGAGACTATTTTGTTGGATAACGTGAATGTTTGGTTTAAAAAGGTCCTGTTCCATTAAATCACCGGTGATAGCCTGAAATATCAAGATATGGATTTATTTAGCAGTTATTGTCTATGTCATTAATCACCAATTTATAAAAAAAACAAACCTGTACCAATTTATGTTGCACTCATTGGGACTGTTAAAAACCACTTTGCAGAAATAAGGCACTAAATGACTTCATGTGTTTCAGTGTCTGGTACAGAAAATGCTCCAAAATAAAAACGAATTGATTCTAATGCACTAGCCTAACAGACTGTGCCCTTTACATGGACACACCTTCTTGTGGTTGTAAAATTTCTCGCAATTTATGACAATGGAATCGTCTATTGGAATCAAATATATAGATTACTTTACTAAATATTTCTTACACAGTGTTTGTGATGGTGTGTGCTGCTTTATGAAGGATCATGATCTGTTTAGATTTTTTAAAGAGATGGGAGAATGGTATACTTTTGGTTTGGTTCTCTCTGTACCCTCGTACTTATAAAAGGAGGTTGACGGATTATTAGAGATCCTGCCATACGTCCAAGGTATTGGCATTCTGTAAATGTCCAAAAGTGGCAGATGGCACTTAAAGGCAACGTATTGTCTAAGCTCCTCCTTACATCATCATCTGTTATCGATCCCATGGGAAAATGCGCTTCTTGCAGAACTGTCTTCCTATTGGTAGGCCATGGGCAACAGTGGGGGTGGAGGCCAACACACCGAACAATTGTCCTTCAATACCTCTTGTTTTATTGTATGTATCACACAAGGCAAATCAAAGCTATTTGTTTTAAAACATATGTTTAAAAGCACTGTTTAAATAGTGGTGCAGAAGTTTGCCCAAGCTATAAATTGCTGCAACCATGAGATGTTAGTTTTTACCAGATATACTGCAGTTAAATACCTCTGATTGGTACTGCAGTATAAAGCACAGTTCAAACACTTCTATTCATTTGTATTTTATATCAAAAATCCCTAATTGGTTTTAAAATATTTTAGAGCGGGAAATGGTCGTTAGCATTTTCACTTGGCGTCAGCAAATACTAACGTCAACGCATTTCAATTTTGGTTAGTGTTTTTTTATTTATCATATAGTATGATGTAAATAATGAACCAATCAGACAGTTATTAGGTCATGGGGCCTCTTTTTAGGATATATTCCTGTAACACACAATATCCAAGTATAACTTGTAATATATTTTTATAAATAGTGCTTAGTTATGTCCTCAGTGTCCGCGACGTAACTATTAATTACCGGGGCCCCCAGCAAACTTATGATGGGGGCCCCTCTCCCCTGCTTATCTACAGTGGTTTTCAAGTCTGCTATCCCCTGGATTATGCCGCTGATCAGTGTCACATGAATTCTGAAAACTGAGCTCTCTCAGTCTAGGAATGTCTCTAGCTTCTCTGGATCAAAAGTTAAAGGTTGTAAATTTACTTCCCTTGTCTATGCTGAGTCAGGACATGCTTTGCTGTGTAAAAAGCACATTCCCCTTTATTAGGTTGGTGGTTGTAGCTTAGTGATAAGTGAGGACCAAAGTAAAGGAACATCCAGTTTAAATATTCCAGACAGTTCTCCAAGGGTGCCACATATCTGGCCCACTATTAAAGTCTACATCCACTCACAGACAAACGATAGCAGAAGATTACGGATCTTTATATGCCGATGTCCTGTAACATTACAGGGCGGATCATTATTCACACAGCATTACCGGGCATAATGTCAATTACAAAGGATTTTCTCCTGGGCCATTGTTGGAATGTATAATGGAACGAGCACGAGCATTAAAGGATGTTGAATTTATAAAGATGTGACTCTTTTCTCTTATACACAGATCCTATTGGCCATATTATGCAATGGTGTTTTATGGGCGATCGTTAATCTACGATCTACGATCTCACATAATAAGTCTATTAGGAAGTAGGAGTGTTTAATAAACATCAAAAAAGGGAACTCCAATTCTTAAAAGACAACACTTCTGGCACACTTGTCAGCTTGTAATTTGTGTAACATGTTATTTATATTTAACATCACCCACACTTTAATTAATTCAAACCTCAGCTATTTACTCCATAATATTTGTGAGTTAACATGGTGCTTGGAGCAAAATATGAACTAATAGGTTCATGTCTTGGACCGTTTCATTCATTCCTAATGAACTGCTTCACATCAACGGGAATACCTATATCCTGTATTGTTTTTACTGTGTAAGGTTAATAGTGGGTTTATATTACATTATAATGCATAAACAGGCCTTAGCTCGTCCCAAGGGATTCTGCGCCCGGCTACCGGATAATATTAAATAAATGCAGTTTTAAAAAAGTTCAGTGCACGCAGGAGGCTCACTTCCAAGAAAACACAAAATTTTAAACATGATGCAATACAGCAACGTTCGTCCTTTATCCAGTGACCTTTATAAGGCCAATCTTGGCAACTGTTTCGGTCCTTTATCATGGACCTTATCAAGCCATCTTGGCAACGTTTCGGTCCTTGTATCCATGGACCTTATCAAGCCAATCTTGGCAACGTTTCGGTCGATATCATGGACCTTGTATCAGCCAATATTGGCAACGGTGTTCGGTCCCATCATGGACCTTTATCAAAGCCAATCTTGGCAACGTTTCGTCCTATATCCATGACTTTATCAAGCCAATATTGGCAATAGTTTCGGTTCCATATTCATGGGACCTTTATCAAAGCCAATCTTGGGCAATCCTGTTTCGTTCCTATATCATGACCTTTGATCAGCCATCATCTGGCAATGTTTCGGTTCCCTATATCATCTGACCTTTATCAAGCCATTCTTGGCAAAACGTTTCGGTCCTGTTCTGGACCTTTATCAGTCCAAAATTGAGCAATGTTTCGTCCTATTCATTGACCTTTATCAACCCATCATTGGCAACGTTTTCGGTCCTTTATCATGGACCTTTCATCAAGCCATCGTGGCAACGTTTCGGTCCTTGTATCATGAACCTTTATCAGCAATTTGGCCGCCATACTCCTTTCAAGCACTTTCACGTTTCGGTCCTTATCATGGACCTTTCTCAGCCAATATTGGGCAACGTTCGGTCCTTCTGAGGCCTTTATCACAATCCAATTTGGCAACGTTTCGTGTCCATAATCAGGACCTTTCAATGCCAATATTGGATGTTATTCGGTCCTATATCATGGGACCATTTATCAAGCCAATCTGGCAATGTTTTCGTTCCTAGTATCATGGACCTTTATCACTGCCACTATTGGCAACCGTTTCGTGTCCTATATCATGGACTTTATTCAAGCCAATATTGGGCACATGTTCGGTCCTATTCAGGACCTTTATCAATCCAATATTGGCAATGTTTCGGTCCATATATGGACGCTTTATCAAGCCATAATCTGTGCATGTTTCGTTCCTATATCATGGACCTCTTATCAAGCCAAATCTTGGCAAGTTTTCGTCCTAGATCATGGACCCTTTATCAAGCCAATATTTGGCACGTTTCGGCCTATAATCATGGACCTTTACAAGCCAATTGGCAAACGTTTCGGCCTATATCAGGACCTTTTCAAGCCAATATGGGCCAACGTTCGGTCCTATTAATCATGACCTGTTATCAGCCAAACTTGGCAAGTGTTCGGGCCTATATCATGGACCTTTATCAAGCCATCTGGCAATGTTTCGGGTCCTATTCATGGACCTTTATCAAGCCCATCTTGGCAAGTTTCGGTCCTAATCACTGGACCTTTATCAAGCCATACTTTGACAACGTTCGTCCGATTAACATGGACCTTGTATCAGCCAAATCTTGCACAATTTTGGTCCTTAATCATGAACCTTTATCCAGCCAATTCTTGGCAACGTTTGTTTCGGTCCTATATCATGGACGCTTTATCAAGCAATTGGCAAGTCGTCCTATTCTGACCTTTCAGCCACTGCATGTTCGGCACTATTCATGGACTTTTATCACGCCAATATTGGGCACAACTTTTCGGTCCTATATCATGGACCTTTATCAGCCAATCTTGGCATGTTGTCGGTCCTATATCATGACCTTTATCACAAGACCAATCTCTGGCACGTTTCGGTCCTATAACATGCAACCATTTTCAGTCCTTTATCGACATCAAATGTTGCCTGAGTTGCATCATAGGTTTGAATAAATTGTTGTTTCTTTGGAGTAAGTCCCCCAGTGTGGCACTGCAACTTTTTCGAATTTCAATATATATCTAGTAGCACTATATATATATTGACAACGAACTGACAGGTTATTGCTGTACTATATGTGACACACATTGTTTAAGGAAGTTCATTTAATACATTTCTGACATTCACCCAGAGCAAATCATGATCACAAATACTAACTGTAATAGGAATGAATTGAAAATGAAATCAAGCTGCTGCTTTATAACTATTAACAACGGGGTACACATTGTAAAGCTGGGTACACACTGTAAATTGGGTACACATTGAAGCTGGGTCCCAGCTGGACACTTTGACCGTTGACACATTGCATGGTACCAATGTACCACGTAAAGCTGGGTAACTTGTAAAGCTGTGACCCATTGATAAAGCTATGTACCATTTTCTGACACCCTGTAAAAGCTGGGTACACATGAAATCAGGCTTAGCACCTAAATTGTACACATTGTAACTATGTACACATTGAAGCTGGACACATTGTAAGCTGGGTACAATGTAAGCTAGGTAGACAGTAGCTGGTACGGACTATATGAGCTCCCTGTAAGGAAGAAGCAGTGCACGAATCACCACTGTAAATCTAGGTACACATTGTAAAGCTGGGTAAAATTGTAAGCTATGTACACATTGTAAAGCTGGGTACAAACTGTAAACTAGGTCCACATTGTCACTGGTTAAAACTGTAAAGCTAGGTACCATTCTAACTGGGGTACACATTGGGTAAGCTGGTACCACGTGCAGCATTGTGGCCAGGGCTAGCACTGATGATATGCAGTCCTTAATCCTGAGTTCGAATCCCACCCTGACACAATCTGCATGTATGTTCTCAACCTTAGCTGGTGTGGGTTTCCTCCGGCACTCCAGTTTCGCTTTCCCCAATACATAAATAATATTGATAGGTTTGTATTGGTCCATAAATCTGTTAGATTGTAAGCTCTTGCTTTGGCAGGGCTTGATGTGAATTGTATACATGTAATTGTAAAGCACTACAGAAGATGTTGGTGTCTATATAATCCACACTAATAATAGAACTGTAAAGATCTTTAAATGATGTTTAATTTGTTTAACGATCACCACACAGTGCATAGAATGTACCACTATAAAAGTATATTTAAGTTATGGGAGATGTTCACACTGATACATTTTTCGGCAGTTTCGGTGATTCCGAGGCCAACGGTGAACCTTTTTGTCTGCCCAGGAACGCTTGTTCTTTGGTACAGACATAATGGTGTTGTTCCTTTCGGATTGTCCCCTTTATTCTAGTGTACCACCTTTAAGGTCTCTATATCTACATAAAGAAACTTTTCTAGAAGCCTTGCATCTTCTAACACAAAGCTTTGTAGAAAGTTTCATTTTGATGAATATTTAGACTAAAAAGAATTTCAGGACTATGGGCCACATTAGGTTAAAAAGTCTCCAATCCACTCATAGAAGTTTTTATAGGATGATAGAGAACATTAGAAAGGCCTATTTATACAAAGGTAGACATGACAGAAAGACAACAAATGTCCCAAGATTACTATAGAAATGGAACTGAACCCTGAACTATTATAGTTCAACAAACTCGAACTCTTTTGACTATCCGAACTAGAACTAGTTTGGTTTTTTCAAACTGTCGCGACTTATTTTTCGATAATTATTGAAACCCTCGCAATCTTGGATTTTGTTAACCCTCAAAGTATTGTTCAATTTCGGTAACCCCCTCGATGTACTCTTTGATTTTGGTACCCTCAACATGTAGGTCTTTGATTTCGGTAACCTCGAATGTAGGCTCTTGTTTCGGTAACGCCTCGCATGTAGTCTTTCGATTTTGGTAACCCTCATTTCTTCTTCGATTTTTTGGTAACCCTCAATGGTCGTCTTCGATTTTCGTACCCCGAATGTTCGTTTTGGTACCCTCTCACTGTAGCTTTTCATTTCGTAACCCTCGAATGTAGCCCACGATTTGCAACCCCTCAAATGTATCATTCAGTGACCCTCGGTTGGCTAACCCCTGAATGTAAGATGTGGAACCCACACATTTGCCCAACTTGGGAAAGTTTACTGTTAAATAAAGAAGTTTTGGTGACATGTAACATTGTCCCGCAGACCATTTCCCAGGTGCCACACAAATTTTACAGTAAGTTTACCATTGTTATTATTAACTGTAATTTATCAGAACTTTCTCAAACTATTTTTTGCCCATTGACGTTTATGGGTTCGTTTTTCGAACTTCTGAACTTTACTGAACGTTTGTCCTCTCTAATGTACATAAGGACATTAGACATAGAATCGAGTATTTTATGTATGCTTTTTATTACAGGCTGGATATATCTACTACACTTATAATTAATGTTTATCCACACACTCCTCCTCCCTAAGTTACCCTAACATTCCATCCTATGATTTTGGTCTTTTTCTAATATATCATATTTTCAATTAATCCTGAAAACTAAAACACGTAAGGGCTTATCTAAATATGAAGGGGCAAATTGTTGATTATTCTCTAACCTGCGAGCCCAATCAAATGTTCATTTTTTTTCCCTGTCTGCTAAGGTTATAAAAAAATCGTGATGACATCTTGATTGGTTGTTTGCATAGGGCGAACAATGTTGCACCTCATGAAATAAATAATAAATAAGGCCTTTAAACTTCGTGTTCCTCAGATGGAACCTTTCAAAACCTTGTTATTTATTAATGTTGAAAGATTGGACTAACGATGAATGCATTTTCGAACCGACCAGGTTTTGCATTCGTAACTTCTGGTTTTGAAAACTGATCCCACGGATTTTTAGAATCAAAATTCTATAGAAAATACAGAAGGTTTATTAAAAATTCGAAATCTATTGAAAATTCGAAAAAAATTCAGATTTTTGGCCCATTTTGGTGTCATCTCTCAACAGGACCCTTACTACCTTTGCCGCCATACACCAATTTCTTATGTGTGGCAACTGTCTGGACGACATTTTGTGATATTACAGATGCGGATGATAATAACGGTCGGTGTATGGCCACAATATTCCCTTCAGATGGACTTTTGATCCTTATTAAAGGGCATTCCACCCCAAAGTATCATCCCCCCCACTACTGGCCCCCATTGTGTAGTGTAGTTTAATCTACCTTATATCCCAGCTCCATCTGGTTTTCTTTGCTATCCCCCCTAAAGTCCAAAAAAAAACACCCACCAGGAGGTCCATATAGGACTCTGCCTCCTGTCCCCCGCCTCGTGGGGGGAGAAGTTTGACATGCGCACTGCAGCCCTCTCCCCCTCCCTTCCCCTCCCTCTCCCTCCTGATTAGCTTCCCTCCCCCTAGTGTAAACTTTATATATAACATTCCCCTGTCCCCCCAGCCCCAACCGCTATTTTTTTATCATAAAGTGCCCCAAACATAACTACCTTCCCTCTTTCCTCCGCCGCACTGACTCCCGCAGCCGCATCCATGATTGGTGCCGATCAGCCAACACAGATGCAACTGCCAGTCCCCCTCTGCTGCATTTCTGGCAAGCAGAGGGCCTGGCTGTGCGGCGTAGGAAAGAGGGAAGGTAAGTAAGTTTGGGGCTTCTGATATTAAAACTATAGCGGTTGGGGCTGGGGGAGCAGGGAGATATATTAAAATTTTTTTTGAGGGTGGACATGCCCTTTAAACCTGATCAATTGCCTTTCTGATGGGAATTCATCACGTGGCTCATTAAAAATTGATCCCCAAATATTTCCATTGCTTCAGATTCCTTTTCTACTATTTTGCCAAAAAAAAAAAATGCTGATATTTTGGCCAAGATATATTTTGGTTCGATCGATGAAGTCACATGATCTGCATCCACGGGCAGATGTTTATCATGTGACTGTTTCTGACTAGTTACAAATGGGAATTAAAAAAATATATTTTTTTAAATCATATTTATTTTATAAAATTTACACGTGATACATTTACCCTGTTTCTATTAGTCATTACATTATTTCCCATATAATTATTATTCCAGTATTTTACCCAAGGAGTATTTGCCCTTTGTTCCAGTGCTTTTGTCCTTACCAGTTATTCCTTTACTTGCTGTACAGCCAGTATAAATAGACTCAGGAATGACCCAACCTACCCTTACAGTTGGCGAAGATTTGCACATTGCAAGAGCAGAATTCGGGTTTAACGTAGAATCCTTTAAAGCCGCACTCTCCAGTTGTACATCACAATAGCTCTGTTCTCTCCAGTTGTGACATCACAATAGCTCTGTTCCACCAGGATTAGAATTCATTAGAAATCCATGCTTCTAATAAATGAACAGAAGTTGTGTGTGCCTATTAAATAGAATTATGCTTTGCATGTAGAAAGTCATATTAATAATTGTTCATATAGAACCCTCTGTGGGGTGATTACCTGTGTAAGGTCCAGTGGGGCTTTATATTGTAGTAAGTGAATAAACTCCCAGTTACGTTCTTACATGGCAATGTCAGGTCCCAACCCGACTGTCTTCCACAGAGGGGGTATTACATTAGTTTCCCTTTATCTAGTTCATTCATAAACATATTAAAGGGGATGTTGAAAGGTTTTACATTGAAGACACTAATAATGTAATAACAGATAATAACTGTGCAATGCTTAGGGTAGAATATTGCTAAGAAAGGGAACGGTTCCATTGCTTCAGTTTCCAATGGATCCAGGGATTTTTCCAATGATATTAGAACAGAGTATTTTCCCCCTTTTTCATTTAAGCAGGAAATGTCTGACTGGGGGATTCACTGAATTAAGTGGCATCCTCGGTAGGAGAAAAGGGTTAAACTACACAAACACCACTAACTTAACATGGACAACTTTCTTTTTGTTAGCAGGTGGGGTATTGTGGGGGACATTAATTTATTACAACAGACTCACTATTCATTTATCACTATTCACTATATAAATTTATCTCTATTCACTATATTCATTAATCACTCTTCACTATATGTATTACACTATTCGCTATTTCTATATCACCATTCACCATATTCATTTATCACTATTCACCATATCATTTATCTCTATTCACTATATAAATTTATCTCTATTCACTAATTCATTAATCACTCTTCACTATATGGATTTATCACTATCGCTATTTCATGTATCACATCACCATATTCATTTATCACTATTCACCATATTCATTTATCTCTATTCACTATATAAATTTATCTCTATTCACTAAATTCATTATCACTCTTCACTATATGGATTTATCACTATTCGCATTTCTGTACACCATTCCACATATTCATTTATCACTATTCACCATATTCATTTAATCTACTTTTCACTATATTCAATTATCACTATTCATTTCCACATTTCACCATAGCATTTATCACTATTCACCATATCCATGTTATCTATTCCTATATTCATTTATCACTATTCACCATATGCATGTATCACTATCACTATATTTAGTATCACTATTCACTATATCTATTTATCACATCTTCACTATACTCATGTATCACTATTCAATATATATCACTATTCACCATGTTATTTATCACTATTCGCCATATTCATTTATTTCTATTCACTATTTCATTATCACTATTCACCATATTCATTTATCGCTATTCACTATATTCATTTATCACATTCACCATATTCATTTATCACTATTCACCATATGCATTAATCACTGTTTCACCATATTCATGTATCTCTATTCACTATATTCATTATCACTTTCACCATATGCATGTATCACTATTCACCTATTCATGTATCTTCTATTCACTATATTCATTTATCACTATTCACCATATTCATTTATCACTATCACCATATGCAGTATCACTATTCACATATTTATGTATCAATTTCACTATCTATTTATCACTCTTCACATACTCATGTATCACATTCAATATATATATTATATATATATATATAGATTATATATTAATATATATCACATATTCACCATATTTATTTATCACTATTCGCCATATTCATTTATCTCTATTCACTATATTCATGATCACTAGTCACTATATATATTTATCCCTATTCAACCTATTCATTTATCTCTATTCTCTATTTCATTATCACTATTCACTAATTCATGTATCACTATTCACTATATGTATTTATCATATCACTATATTACATTATCAGGATTAACAAGAAATATTGCTACCTTCGCACAACAATAGGCTACTACTAACAATAGATAAGTTTATTCCCTTCACAGTAGAAATAATTTGTACATTAATATCCAGTATATATGATCACTATTTTATCCCATTTAGTAATTTAGTAGTTTACCATTACCTACTACAGGCGACTTTTACACGAAACAAAGTGATTTCTGAGCAGATCCAGATTTTAGCAGCAAAAAATGTTACATGTTGACCAATCACAGTCGCCTAAGCAAAGTGGAAGTAAAGGACCGTTAGGTGACTCTCACCATAGCACAGTGGATGCGTATATCAATCCAATAAGAGTTATATTTACTACAAAAAGTCTTTCAGGGTTTTCAATAAAAGTCTTATCGTTCAAAATGTGGCTAATTTGCCCCAACCAATCAGATGTTAGCTTTCAAATGTTAAATGAGATCTGATTGGTTGGCAAAATTAGCACCTTTTAAACGATAGAACCTTTTATTGAATCTCCCTGTTTATGTTTACAAGATCATCTACTTTATAGTTCCTTGTCCCCAAGACCAACTGATATAAAACTCCGATATACTGATAACTGTGTCTAAATTTTACTTATGTGGCATTAAAGGAAATATCATCCCTTTAATTAACTTAAAAAAACTGGTGACTTGTCAGTTATTTGCCACAACCCCAGCTGCCATTTTTACTAGTTTATTACATGTATTTGTAATGAAATCTTTAAGGATAATATTGCCTTCAATTTGGCAAGTAAAGTTGCTTCTCCCTTCATTCAGTCAATCAAGGCTGCGTCAACTGACATAACAACCAATGATTGACTTCTGTCTCACCAGCTGCTTCCTCTGCACATGCTCAAGCTGATTTTAAAAGCTCATTGAGAACGGTGGAAGAGGCGGAACCTGTACAGAATGGAAGATAACCTGTCATTAAATATCAGGTTACAAACTCATGTAATTAAACTGGTAATATAGCAGTTGGGGTTGGGGCAGATAACTGACAAGTCACCAGTTTTTGTTTTAAGGGTGGACATGTCCTTTAAGACATTTTTCTCGCAAGGGACATAAACAGGTAAGGCCCATTTTCTCACTTAGCCTGTAATTATCTGACTGTGCTGTACTGTATGGAAGTACTCGGTACTTAACAATAAAAAAATAAATAATACAAAATATTTCCCTCTTCTTCCTTATGAGAATCTTCCAGATGGTTTTAAATGTATATGACAATCAATTAGGGGAAAAGAGGCTTCTGGGTAATTTCCAGGATTCAGTATTCAATAAGCTTATCGCTGCACTGTGATGTTCTCATTATAGATATGGGGAGTGTATGTTCTGTGATCAGCAAAAAATGAACTTAAAGACTTAAAGGGCATGTCACCCCCAAAACTATAATCCCCCCAACTACTGGCCCCACCATGTGTGTAGTTTAATCCTTACCTCACATCCCACTCCATAGGGTTCTCCGTAGTGCCCCCCCAAAGTCCCAAAAACTGCCCACGAGGCTAGCAGGTCCATATAGGACACTGCCTGCTTCCTGGCCTCAGGTAGATTTTGCCATGCGTACTGCAGCTCTTCTCCCCCCTCCCTTCCCTCCCTCTCCCTCCCCTCTCTCGATTCCCCCCTAGCATAAAATGATTTATATTAGTATATTCCCCAAGGCTCCCAGCCCCAACCGCAATATTTTTACCTTTAAAACGCTCCCAAACTTTACTTACCTCTCGTCTTTCCTCCGGCGAAGTGAGCTGCCGGCACCGCGTCCGTGATTGGCTGCCGCTCAGCCAATCACAACGCGGCTGCGGTCCCGCCCTCTGCTTGCATTTTCTAGCACCAGAGGGCCGGGAGCGCGGCGGAGGAAAGAGAGGTAAGTAGAGTTTGGGGGGCTTTTTAAAAAAAAATTATGCGTTTGGGGCTGGGAGCCCATGGGGATTACAATATAAAAAAACAAAAAATCGGTGGACATGGCTCTTTAAGTTAAAAGCTAAATGATACCGCTCATCGCATCAGCCTCTTTCCTTTTATTATTGTGAACCGTGAGGCAGTTGCAGTGGAATTCATTGTCATAAAAACCCCACACTGAATTCTTCAACTTTCTCTCTTTATGTTTATATAGATGCCAAAGGGACGATCAGGGAGATTGTTCTCCCAAAGGCCTGGATTTGGATCGACCCAACGAACCCGAACATCCTTCACAGCTGAACAACTTACCGCTTGGAGCTTGAATCCAGAGTGCCAATAATGTTGTTGGTAGAGAGAGGACCGAGCTTGCAAGGCAACTCAACCTATCAGAAACCCAGTAAGAGCACACACATGACCTTCTGAGGCAGGAAGGAATGTCACAGTATGGCAACAGCCACCAATAACAGTGGGGAAATCCTTTTAAAAACGGTGGGTAGGGTAGGGGTACTCAGCCTCCGTTTCCGTTCCGTGCCAGATTTAACTAAATCTCCCTTAAAATAGCCATGTCAAAAAAAATTTACCCATGGTGGAATGTTTGGAAGATTAGATCTCGTTTTTGCGTTACCAGTTAAGGCTCGTACACACGTGCGATCGCGGTTCCGTCGCGCGCTGACGTTGTGTATGAACGAACTTTTTCAGACGATAATCGGCCCTGGTGTAGGCGATTTTTGGGCAACGACCCCCGCGATCGCACGTGTACGTGCCTTTAAATGCCATGGTTTTTATGCGGCTAGTTCATGTTTTACAGTTAGATGCCAGGATTTACATGCGGTAGTTTGTGTTTACAGTTAGATGCCATGGTTTAACATGCTGCTAGTTCGTGTTTCAGTTAGATGCCATGGTTTACATGTGGCTAGGTGTGTTTTACAGTTAGATGCCATGGTTTATTGTGGCTAGCTCGTGTTTACAGTTAGATACCATGGTTTCCATGCTGCTAGTTGTGTTTGCAGTAGATGCCATGGTTTACATGTGGCTAGTTGGTGTTTACAGTTAGATGCCATGGTTTATATGTGCTAGCTCGTGTTTACAGTTAATGCCATGGTTTACATGCTGCTAGTTCATGTTTGCAGTTAGTGCATGGTTTACTGTGGCTGTGTGTTTACAGTTAGATGCCATGGTTATATGTGGCTAGCTCGTGTTACAGTTAGATGCCATGGTTTTACATGCTGCTAGTTCTTGTTGCAGTTAATGCCATGGTTTTACATTGGGCTAGTGTGTGTTTTTACATTTGATGCCATGGTTTATATGTGGCTAGCTCGGTTTTACAGTTAGATGCCATGGTTTACATTGGCTAGTTCGTGTTTACTTAGATGCCAGGATTTACATGCGGCTAGTTCGTTGTTAACAGTTAATTGCCAGATTGTACGTGCGCTAGTTCAGGTTTACAGTAGATGCATGGTTTCATGCGGCTAGTTCCATGTTTACAGTTAGATGCCATGGTTTACATGCGGCTAGTTCGTGTTTACAGTTAGATGCCATGGTTTATATGTGCTAGTTCGTTTACAGTTAAATACCAGGATTACGTGCGGCTAGTTCAGGTTTCAGTTAGATGCCATGGTTTACATGTGGCTAGTGTGTGTTTACAGTTAATGCCATGGTTTATATGTGGCTAGCTCGTGTTTACAGTTAGATGCCATGGTTTACATGCTGCTAGTTCATGTTTGCAGTTGATGCCATGGTTTCATGTGGCTATGTGTTGTTTACAGTTAGATGCCATGGTTTATATGTGCTAGTTTCTGTTTACAGTTAGATCCAGGATTACATGCGGCTAGTTTCGTGTTTACAGTTAAATGCCAGGATTTACGTGCGGCTAGTTCAGGTTCAGTTAAATGCCAGGATTTACGTCGGCTAGTTCAGGTTACAGTTAGATGCCATGGTTTACATGCGGCTAGTTCGTGTTTACAGTTAGATGCCATGGTTTACATGTGGCTAGTTTCGTGTTTACGTTAGATGCAGATTTACATGCGGCTAGTTCGTGTTTACAGTTAAATGCCAGGATTTACGTGCGGCTAGTTCAGGTTTACAGTTAGATGCCATGGTTTACATGCGGCTAGTTCGTGTTTACAGTTAGATGCCATGGTTTACATGCGGCTAGTTCGTGTTTACAGTTAGATGCCATGGTTTTATATGTGGCTAGCGTGTTTACAGTTAGATGCCATGGTTTACATGCTGCTAGTTCATGTTTGCAGTTAGATGCCATGGTTAACATGTGGCTAGTGTGGTTTTACAGTTAGATGCCATGGTTTATATGTGGCTAGCTCGTGTTTTACAGTTTAGATGCCATGGTTTACATGGCTAGTTTCATGTTTGCAGTTAGATGCCAGGGTTTACATGTGCTAGTGTGTGTTTACAGTTAGATGCCATGGTTTATATGTGGCTAGCTCGTGTTTACAGTTAGATGCCATGGTTTACATGCTGCTAGTTCATGTTTGCAGTTAGATGCCATGGTTTACATGCTGCTAGTTCATGTTTACAGTTAGATGCCATGGTTTACATGTGGCTTATTCGTGTTTGCAGTTAGATGCCATGGTTTACATGTGGCTAGTGTGTGTTTACAGTTAGATGCCATGGTTTATATGTGGCTAGCTCGTGTTTACAGTTAGATGCCATGGTTTACATGCTGCTAGTTCATGTTTGCAGTTAGATGCCATGGTTTACATGTGGCTAGTGTGTGTTTACAGTTAGATGCCATGGTATATGTGGCTAGCTGCGTGTTTACAGTTAGATGCCAGGATTTACATGCTGCTAGTTCATGTTTGCAGTTAGATGCCATGGTTTACATGCGCTAGTTCATGTTTCCAGTTAGATGCCATGGTTTACATGTGGCTTATTCGTGTTGCATTAGATGCCATGGTTTACATGTGGCTAGTGTGTGTTTACAGTTAGATGCCATGGTTTATATGTGGCTAGCTCGTGTTTACAGTTAATGCCATGGTTTACATGCTGCTAGTTCATGTTTGCAGTTAGATGCCATGGTTTACATGTGGCTAGCTCGTGTTTACAGTTAGATGCCAGGATTTACATGCGGCTTTCGTTTTTACAGTTAATACCAGGATTTACGTGCGGCTAGTTTCAGGTTTACAGTTAGATGCCATGGTTTACATGCGGCTAGTTCGTGTTTACAGTTAGATGCCAGGATTTACATCGGCTAGTTCGTGTTTACAGTTAAATGCCAGGATTTACTGCGGCTAGTTCAGGTTTACAGTTAGATGCCATGGTTTACATGCGGCTAGTGTGTTTACAGTTAGATGCCATGGTTTACATTTGGCTTATTCGTGTTTACATTAGATGCCTGGTTTACATGTGGCTTTTCGTGTTTACAGTTGAGATGCCATGGTTAACATGCTGCTAGTTCATGTTTACAGTTAGATGCCATGGTTTACATGTGGCTTATTCGTGTTTGCAGTTAGATGCCATGTTTACATGTGGCTAGTGGTGTTTACAGTTAGATGCCATGGTTTATGTGGCTAGCTCGTGTTTACAGTTAGATGCCATGGTTTACATGCTGCTAGTTCATGTTTGCAGTTAGATGCCATGGTTTACATGTGGCTAGTGTGTGTTTACAGTTAGATGCCATGTTTATATGTGGCTAGCTCGTGTTTACAGTTAGTGCCAGGATTACATGGGCTAGTTCGTGTTTACAGTTAAATGCCAGGATTTACGTGCGGCTAGTTCAGTTTACAGTTAGATGCCATGGTTTACATGCGGCTAGTTCGTGTTTACAGTTAGATGCCAGGATTTACATGCGGCTAGTTCGTGTTTACAGTTAAATGCCAGGATTACGTGCGGCTAGTTCAGGTTTACAGTAGATGCCATGGTTTACATGCGGCTAGTTCGTGTTTACAGTTAGATGCCATGGTTTACATGTGGCTTATTCGTGTTTACGTTAGATGCCATGGTTTACATGCGGCTAGTTGTGTTTACAGTTAATGCCATGGTTTACATGTGGCTTATTCGTGTTTACAGTTAGTGCCATGGTTATGCGGCTAGTTCATGTTTGCAGTTAGATGCCATGGTTTACATGCGGCTAGTTCGTGTTGCAGTTAGATGCCATGGTTTACATGCGGCTAGTGTGTGTTTAGAGTTAATAATATCCAGGGCACGAAATATTCATTAAATCTAGTGCAGCTGAATGGTTATGCCATTTTCAAAACTTGGAAGGTTAATTCATTCCTATTCGCTCTGGCAATAGCCCAGTGTACCTTATAACTTGTGCAGTAACAACCATTAACAAAATTGTGTTTATAAATATTCAGTATTCTTCTATTTCTCCTTCCAACCTCCTCTTCCTATTCTACAATTAGCAGGGTATTCAATAAAAGTTCTTTAGTTTAAAATGTGCTAATTTTGCCCCAACCATCAGATCTAATTTAACATTTGAAAGCTAACATCTGATTGGTTGGGGGAAAATTAGCACCACTTTTAACGATAAGAACTTTATTGAAACTCCCTGTATGTCTTTGCCATTGATCATACAGTCATACATTTAACATAAGGACGTATCAGTTTTATTTGCAGTGGAATCACAACCCTTACAGAGTGTTAACCTTCCAACGTTCTTTTGGAAGCAAAGAGCATTTTCCACTTTACCTAGAAAATGACATTTGGAAGGGGAATTGGTTAATCAACTGGAACACACATTTAAGAGTTTGATATTTTCCAATAGATCACATAATGGGAATTCCAGGCACTTTCTCTGGATATTCAAAATCTAGTTTTGTACAGTAATATTCATAAGTAAATGGCAGAATCATATCTGGGTACAGTTGACAAACTTGAATTAACAGCTATCAAGCAAACAATTTGTAAATTCCACCTATAGCCAATTACTAAAGCTACTTATTCCATGGCCGTTGGGATTATTATTATTGGGATTTATATATCTTCTGCAGTGTTTTACAATTACATGTATAATACACTTCTTTGTCTTTCCTGTCTATCTGAACCTGTGACAGTCACATGATGTGCTGTGTAAGAAGCCCCTCCTCTAAAAAAAAAATCTTCTATGAAGCTAGATAAAGACCTGCAACCATTATCTGTCCCTTTTCCCCCGCTTTGGGCCCCATAGGGAGAAAAAAAAATCAGGCTTGTGGCAAGCTGCAATATGTTTATTACACATCAGTATAACACAATCCGTATAACGCATACGACACACTGTGCCATTGGCAGAAAACAGTGTGAATTTTAAGTGTGAAGCTTTCTCCTTTGCTATTATTAGCGATCAGGACAATAACGACATTGTTTACAATACGAGATAACCTGAATGGCGTCCCGCTAGTTATCAATGGCGCGTTCCATACATATAATTACCTGCATTAATTACCGGCAGCTGAGAACAAGACTCTCAGCGCAATCAGGGAATTTTTCTGTATTTCACTGCTGGAAACTCTGACAAAACGAGTTATGTAAATAATACACTGATCCTGCCCCTGGACTATGTGACACTAAGTATTAACCCTTTAATGGGTGGAGATATTTCCTACCACCTTAAGAAAATTAAAAACAGTCCAGCTGTTTTAGAAATAATTGTGAAGTATTTAGTAAATTGCATTATTTTGACAAACCCAGCCTGAAACATTTGGCTAGAATCACTGGAAATTTTGAATCTATGTCTTTGTGCAGGTTTTTTTTTTGTAATTATTTGCACAATAACTGCATGTTGTGCTTCAATTGCAATGACCGCTTGAGCCTCGCTAGAAATCCGTCTCAAAGCGGTGATCTGCCGTCTGTATGAACGTATAGAATCCGTCTCAAAGCGGTGATCTGCCGTCTATATTGAACGTATGAAATCCGTCTCAAAGCGGTGATCTGCCGTCTGTATGAACGTATAGAAATCCGTCTCAAAGCGGCGATCGGCCGTCTGTATGAACGTATAGAATCCGTCTCAAAGCGGCGATCTCCTCTGTATGAACGTATAGAAATCCGTCTCAAAGCGGTGATCTGCCGTCTGTATGAAAGTAGCCTCAGACACGCGAAGACTTATTATTAGAGATGGACTCGAACCCGGTTTCCAAAACGGATTTCGCGGATCCGCCGGAACTTGGACTTTGCAGATTTCCTCCCGAACCGCGGAACTGTTTTCCATGCTTCGAAATGATTGAGAATTTTCTGATTGAAAAATTTTACATTTTTGCGATTTCTAGAAATTTTTTATTTTAAATTTCGACAATTTTAAAATTTCTAGAAATTTCAAAAATACAACACGGAATGCCGACCAGGAAAGGCATGAGGTATGCGGTACTTGATCCGGTTATTGATACGTGCTCCCAACCATTGTCCAGGTCCCTGAGCCATTTAAAGTAGTTACCATTGCTATTCTTTATTTAGGCGGAACTTTCGGATTTTTTAACGCCCATTTGACTCACAAACTTGCAACAACTTGAAACAACCAATCAGATGTTAGCTTTCAAATGTTTAAATAAGATCTGATTGGTTGGGGCAAAATTAGCACCTTTTAAACATAAGACTTTTATTGAACCTCCCTGATAGTGTTATTGGGACCTATCCCATACTGTGCATGAAAAAAAGTTATTATGGATTAGAATTCTGTCAACAAGTAAAGTTAAAGGATATGTCCATCAAAAAATTTACTTTCTTTCTAACTGTTTTACTGAAAACAGGAGGTAAATGCACTATTTCTTACCTCCTGTTCTTCAGTGATCTAGCAGGAAAACTTACCGGGATCGTTCCAGCGCTGACAGAGTCGCGACAAAATCCCTGACGCCTCCGACTCTTCCACTTCCACGCATCGCGCACAGTGCAAAGGAATGGAGAGCGTCGTAGGCGTCGGGGATTTCAGCCGTGGCTTCTGTTCAGCTCTGGAACGATCCTGGTAAGTTCTCCTGCCTCCTGCTAGATTCACTGAAACGAGAGGTAGAATTTGTGCCTTTACCTCCTGTTCTTCAGTAAAACAGTTAGAATGAAAGTTATTATTTGATGGACATACCCTTTAAACTAGCCGACTTTAAATTCACAGCACATCTGTTCATTTACGTTTATTACTGTGATTAATTAATTGGGGTCCATTCATTTTCCCATAAACTTTGATCGAAATGCTGCCCTCGGTTGTCTAAAATTGAATTTTTGAGTACACAACATAAAGCAGATGCATCCTTGTGAGGACACTGTTGGGCCCCTTGTTAGAAGTAAATGATGAATTGTTGGGGTTGTGGAGATTGTAGTTCAGGTGTGTCAGGCTCCCTTTCTGGTAATAGTGGAAGATAACAGGTATCCCTTGTAAAGCTCCACTTCATCTCTGCTCACTGCTGCCCCTTCCGTAGAGGAGGACGAGATGGTGCATTATCTCCATAGTTTGTAATGCGGGTCACAGGGAGGTTAATATACTCTATAGTTAGGAGTTCGTGAGCGGATAGGCCAAGCAGCATCTGCTCTGCCATATCTTTATATGAG
>CM033469.1:23534227-23644561 GCA_019447015.1 Hymenochirus boettgeri
ATAGTAAATCAAACCACTTTATGTACAAGCCATAGTAGAAATCAAACCACTTTAGTGGACAAGCCTAGTAGATATCAAACCTCTTTAGTGGACAAGCCATAGTAGAAATCAAACCACTTTAGTGTACAAGCCATAGTAGATATCAAACCCCTTTAGAGACAAGCCATAGTAGATATCAAACCACTTTTGACAGCCATAGTAAATATCAAACCACTTTAGTGGACAAGCCATAGTAGATATCAAACCCCTTTAGAGACAAGCCTAGTAGAAATCAAACCTCTTAGTGTACAAGCCATAGTAGAAATCAAACCACTTTAGTTGTACAAGCCATATAGATATCAAACCACTTTAGAGGACAAGCCATAGTAGATATCAAACCACTTTAGTGGACAACCCATAGTAGATATCAAACCCTTTAGGACAAGCCATAGTAGATATCAACACCTTTATAGGACAAGCCAGTAGATATCAAACCTCTTTAGTGGACAGCCATAGTATAGAAATCAAACCTCTTTAGTGGACAAGCCATAGTAGAAATCAAACCACTTTGGTGGACAAGACATAGTAGAAATCAAACCACTTTAGTGGACAAGCCATAGTAAACATCACTCCACTTTAGAGGCACCAGGAATTTTATGATGTAATAAAAATTCCCCTCTTAACTATATAGTTGTAAGGATTGATTCTTTAACTCCAAACTTACTAATTCCTAACAACCGAATATAACAGCAGATCTTTATGTCACTGAGACCTAATCTGCCTTCATGACCTTTCCATGAACCACAATGGAATTCAGGGATAGTGATGCGTCAGGGATTATTCTAATTCTTCTTAAAACAGTGATATATCTGTACTATGTTTAGGGGGGTCTATGAACGGCAATTATCATAAATGACATCTGCAGCCCTGGAATAATCCCAGAAAACCAAAGATCCTTACATTACACTGGGGTTATAGTTGGTGGCTTATGTTAAGAACCTTTGGTTATCTAAAATCTAAGCAAACATTAAAATCCAAGGAAAGGCTTTTGCAGCCCTAATAGACTTTATACACGTGATCCTCATTCTATAAGTTATACAATGTGCAAAGGCATTTGGGAGCAAACATAGACACTTTTCATGAGACAGTGACTTATATTTCTTGACATTACAATATGAATAACTGGATTCTAAGTACATAACAGTTTACTTGGACACTTTAATGTACATGTACAATGTGAACTAGGACTCCCAGGACTGCCCAGACCACTAATCCCTAGACTACCCAAGCCCTATACATTTAAGTACAAAGCTCGGCAGGTAAGATATCAGTTCAAGATCTTTAAAGTGGGTCTGTCCCAATGAAACAGGTTTGCACAGGGAAAAATATTGTGACCTTTCAAACCCTTATCTTGATTGGCTGGAGAGCTGAAAAAAAACAACATCTGGCCCATCTATCCTAAAAGATTCTTATAAAATTGGAAGATTGGACATACTAGTAAATCTCAGTGGGTTGAAATACTGATATCAGTAGGTCCATATCAGTAGGTCTATATCAGTAGGTCTATATCAGTAGGTCTATATCAGTAGGTCTATATCAGTAGGTCCATTTCAGTAGGTCTATATCAGTAGGTCTATATCAGTAGGTCTATATCAGTAGGTCTATATCGGTAGGTCTATATCAGTAGGTCCATATCGGTAGGTCTATATCGGTAGGTCTATATCGGTAGGTCTATATCGGTAGGTCCATATCAGTAGGTCTATATCAGTAGGTCTATATCAGTAGGTCCATATCAGTAGGTCTATATCAGTAGGTCTATATCAGTAGGTCTAAATCAGTAGGTCCATATCAGTAGGTCCATATCAGTAGGTCTATATCAGTAGGTCTATATCAGTAGGTCTATATCACAGCTCCCATACAGAGGTCTATTCACAGCATGTCTATATCCTGTAGTCTATATCATTTCCATCAGGGTCTATATCAGAAGGTCCATATCATAGTAGGTCTATATCAGTAGTCTATATGAGTAGGTCTATATGAGTAGGGTCTATATCAGTAGGTCCATATCAGTAGGTCTATACGATGTAGGTCTATATGAGTAGGTCTATATCAGCAGGTCCTATATCAGCAGGTCTATATCATCAGTCCATATCAGTAGGTCTATTCGTAGGTAAATCTAGGGTATATATCAGTAGGTCTATATCAGTAGATCTATATCAGTAGGTCTATATCAGTAGGTCTATATTAGGTACTGTATATATCAGTAGGGTCTATATCATTAGGTCTATATGTAGGTACTGTTATATCATTAGTCTATAGCAAAGTAGGTCTATATCAGTAGTTCTTATTAGTACTGTATATATCAGTAGGTCTTATATCAGTAGGTCCATAATCATCAGTTCTATATCAGTAGGTCCATATCAGCGGTCTATATCAGTAGGTTCCATTATCATCACAGGTCTATATCAGCAGGTCCATATCAGTAGGTCTATATCAGTAGGTTATATATCAGTAGGTCTATATCAGTAGGTCTATATCGTAGTGTATTGTAGGTACTTGTATATATCAGTAGGTCTATATCAGTAGGTCTATATGTGTAGGTACTGTAATATTCAGTAGGTCTATATCAGTAGGTCCTAACAGCAGGTCTATATCAGTAGTGTCCATATCATCAAGCAGGTCTTATCACATCTATATCAGTAGGAGGTCTATATCAGTAGTCTTATCAGTAGGTCTCTATCAGTGGTCTATATCAGTAGGTCCATAACAGTAGGTCCATATCAGCAGGTCTATATCAGCAGGTATATCAGCAGGTCTAATATCGTAGGTCTATATCAGTAGGTCTATATCAGTAGGTCTATATCAGTAGGTCTTTTTAAGCTGGAGAGTCCCAAGATAAGAATTAAAAGCCTTTTACACACGTCTGACCCTTGAGTCAGTGACACATGTGATGAATGGTTGTTTCGCCCAATATTTGCACGTGTGTAGCTGTTTGGTCAGATGTAGATTATTGATGTGACTGGGATCGACAATGACACCTGACCGGCTACACAGTGATAATCGCCAAAAATGCCCACATGTTATTTGCTCAGGGGTGGGAACGCACTCTCTGCATGTGTACGATCATTAAGGGTTTTTTAAAATGATAAAATGCTGGGGGAGGGTAAGGTGTAGATGTTATTTCTCCTGTACCTGCCCAGGGATTCAATATCCCCCTCTCAGCTCATTTTATTGTTGTATCATTTAGAGGAGAATGTTGGCAGGGTCAAGGTCGGGCTTCCTACCATTGAGCAGCTAAACTGGGGCGGTTCCCTCTTTCCAGCATTCTGATCCGAAGAAAGGCCGAGAGCCACCGACATAACCAGCACAGCTTATCTTCCCGTTTGCTGCTGTTGTAGAAATATGGAAGGCTCCAGCAGGTGGCTCGTTATAATAATAATTGAAAGGATTCCTGCCGTGATTGCCCGCTGAGTCATTTGCCTGTTTATAAAAACAAACCTCAGTTCCCCTCAATTGATTCCTAAAAAAATAAATAAAAAATACTCCACCGCTTACAGTAAGTGCTTTCTCCAGACATTCTATAATAGCTCCGTCAGGAGGTTCCAAATCGCTGAGCGTTGTTTTTTTTATTATTTTTCTTTTATTTGCTACTAATTTCCTGCCACTCACGGTGCTGTAGAAATCTGATGGACCCCTGTAGGACCTGACCAAGGGGGAGTGGGGGGTCTTTTGTTTTCATGCTATGGTCAATTTTAGCAGCAGAAATCGTTGAGTAGTGGGGTATGTAACCTCCTTAAATCAGTCTAGCAAAATCCCCTAAATGGAAGATTCACTGATTCACTGGATAATGATAAATAGATAGACATGTGTATTCAGTGCAAACCGGATAAACGGAGCCAATATAACGTCACAGTTATAGTCTAGGACTGATTACTATAGTCGCCAGGGACTGAATATAGGAGCCAAACTTATGTGTGTATGATGGAATCCAACATGAACGTATTTCCTGATCAGTGTCCATTCATAGGCAGATATTAACTGGAATGTCCATAGAATGAAAGACTGAATATGCTCAACTTGCCATTAGAATACTGATGCACAACAGATAATATTGTTATATATTCCATGTACACATGTTCAGACACCTATGTTTTTAGCTGTCATCCATGTCATAAAAACTGCACCACGCATCTGAGAACTACCAAAAATACTTAATAACCCAAGAGCCACATTGAAGCCATTAACTAGAATCGTTTGTTTGGTAAACGTTGAAAAGCTGAATGTATATGTACAACGTATGGGAAGGTAAAACCAACCCAATACTTTATGCAAATAACTATCAACCATTGTACAGGTAGGGCCACGCGGCTTTTCAAAACAACAACACTAAGTAATAACAGTGTCTGGAAAGAGCCACAACACATTACTATTGGAATAATGGTTTGTTTTTTCATGTTTCGGTTAGATGATCAAAAAACTTGGTTGTGGTTGTTGGATGTTGGTGTTCACTACAGATTGGTTGCTGGTGTGTGTATAAGAGCAATTCTACCCCCCCAAAGAAATGTATACTTTACCTTCAACACCCCCCAAACCTCAAGATCCCAATACTTACCCACCAGTAGGATAGTCTTTAAAGACTCACACCTCCTCTTAAAGCTGTTCAAGCTTGTAACAAGCTCCCACATTTTTAGAGAGACATGGCTTAGGTCTCAGCTATGACTGGCGCTTCTAAGCTTAGTACACACGATTGGCCGCCCGATGAACGACCCCCTGTGTGTATGTGTGTATACGCAGACGTAGCTCGGGGGTCCTTCATTGGGTGTCCTATCAGACATGTGTATGGTCCTTAAGATTGCAAAGATCTGGATTCAGCAATGTATACAAGCTGGGTATGGATTGCAGTCTTGAGGTTTGATGGGTATCAATTTCTTGAGGGTGGATATGACCATTAAAGATAAGATCAGACCTTGCTCCCAGCTCAGATGATAACTAAACAATGGTGAAACCCCCTATACAAACACAAGTTTCACCGAGAACTTTTTCTGCCCAAGGATTCCTTCAAAGCTTTGGTTTCTGGTGTAAAGAACCTTCCATTATCGGCCTCAACTGCAGTCAACCAAGAGGCTATTTCAATCTTTCTTCTTCTCTCTCCGGCAATTTTATTTTAATTTCTCCAGGTTTTGCATGTGCTCTGCGTCCCTGCTGCTTTCTTTGTGACGACCTGCGTGTATACACAAAGTCGAGGAATAAAGCAAAGATTGGTTCCCGGATTGCTGTTTGGTGTTAATGTGCGGCCTTGTCCCTTGCAATCACAGGCTCTGCACGTGGTGTATGTATTGTCTAAAGCCTTAGCTACCTTCTATTCTGTTCTGCCTTAGATCCTGGGCCTTTGTATTGTTCCAACGATGAGGACCAGGAGCCCATAAGTATTTAAATAAAAATCCAACGCTCTGATGTACACACATATACCGTATTGGGTGCAAAAAAGTCTAATTTTAATTTTCGTGGAGGTAAGCCGAATTCCAGAATAGAACTCACCCGCCAGTAGGAGAAAAGCGTAACGGTGTAATACACCAGAACCACCATTTAACTCCTACGAAACTACACAAAGAAAGTTTATTTCGCTCTCCGCTTTTTTCACAGCAGATTAGGTTGTTTCCCGCAATAACTAGGACAGCATGAAAGAGTATAGAGAAAAGTCAGCTTATACAGAGCGGCACAAGTAATATACGTTGTTTTTCCGGACAATGGTTAGCTAAGGCAGGGAAGAACTAGTCCACAATACCGTAATAAATAAAATAATAATAATATTCGTACAGGGCTAGCAAGATGTAAATGGTTATAAAATAACAGTGAAATGTCTTTGTACTGCAGGTAAAGAACTCCTTGTGAGAGCTTGGGGTAATGGAATTTTTACAGCCAATTGTGGCATGAAGCCCTTCATTTAGATAGATTATTGTTATTTCTTTAGGGCTGTGTACGTACGGCCGAGCTAACCTTAACCTCATGGTGTCTCATACCAGATTGTAGGAATTATACGCCCACACCAATATTTTACCGTGAGCTCCTGCGTCCCCTTTTTTCTTATCACTGGCAATCACCACTCTCTCACACTGAGCATGACTCTCCCACTGGGAGAGGAAAGAAAAGTGGTCAGGAAGTGAAGATTTTACTGACTTTACACTTAAAGGGATGCTAATCAATATTTTTCTTAACCTTTAAAATGGTTTAATATCTCAATACTAATTGAGATGTCAACTTCCTATCCAATCCCACTAATGCGTCGCGTGGTCTTTTTTGAGTGCGTTTAGGACAACGTGATTTGACCAAAATTCGTGCACGCATGCAGAAAAAAATGGCCCGAATAGATATGGGAACGCCAATCATACAGGGGGAACCGATTCTCGCATTTCCATTATATTAAAATACATTGCATACGTAAAATGGAAACGCTACACAACGCACATAGTGGCGCAACTCATCTTCTCTCTCTCACTGCCTATATTTTGGCAGTCATTTCAGTCACATGATAATAAAGACTGCCTGTGTATGTATACCCCCCAGCTGCAGGTAAGTTTACCGGGGATAACATGGCGGAATGTTTCTGAAATAATTTTTGTTATTGTCATTTAAAAAAAAGAAAAAGGTAAAAACTCATAAAAGGATGTGTCATGGATGGTCTAATCTGCAGTCAGCGCTGTTGACAAACTGCAGCTCTCAGCGCCCACCTGGCCTAATACGTGGTAACATTAGGAAGATGGGCTGGAAAGAGTTGTAACTGTACTGGATATAGGATCATGGCATTTTAATGCAGTTTTTGGGAGGCCATTAGGTGATTGTTTCTGGAAACGGGAAACGATGTTGGGTGTTTTATCACTATTACAGAACGGCGCATGTTAATCTAATGGGGCGATGCCGTTAAATATGCGTAATACATTATTTTTATCATTATTTTTACTACACAATGAATTATCTTCGTTTCTATTATCCTGGAAATGGATTTTATTTATAATGAAATTCTAAAATATTGTCCCCATTATATTTTTATTTCCCCCATAACCCATAATATTCCCGGGCAGGGGTCATACCTAGACAATATCCATCCCACTCCTGATATATGTTCATATACACGCCTCCAAATGACCAATCCTGAAACCATCTGGCCATGTCCTTCTGTTTCCGGATCGGTCACTTTGGAATTGCAGGGGCCTGGGTCTGTATCCCAGAGACCTCTACCCATCTGCTCTGACATACAATACACAAGTGTCATCCATAAACATATAACCGTTTACCCTAAACCACTGCGCACAATTGTATTTTTAACTTTCCCTTTACCCCTGCCTGGTTTTAGCCAACCAATCATGCGGCCCCATAGGGAACCGCACGATCGTTGCAGTTTACACCGACGTTCCTATCCCTTGTTCGTTTAGAATACGAACAAACAGCGATTGACTTGGTCATGGCTGGCAGCCCCACACCATCATTGTATTTCAGGAAATATCTGCTAGTGTGTGTACCCAGCCTAAACCTGCTTATAATCTCCTGGCACTTTAAATATTACACCCTGATATCTCTAGTACTCTAAAATCCATTGATATCTGCTCGCACTAATAAACATTGAGTATCTGCTACGCACTACATAATACATTGAATCTGCTAGCAGCTGCACTATAAACATTGAGATCTGCTACGCACTAATAACATGAGATCTGCTAGCGCATGAATAAACATTGAGATCTCCTAGCGACTAATAAACATTGAATCTGCTAGCGCACTAATAAACATTGAGATCTGCTAGCGCACTAAAAACATGAGATCTGCTAGCGCACTAAAAACATTGAGATCTGCTAGCCTTATAAACATGAGATCTGCTAGCGCACTAATACCATTGAGATCTGCTAGCGCATAATAAAATGAGATCTGCAGGCACTATAAACATGTGAGATCGGCTAGCGCACTAATAAACATTGAGATCTGCTAGCGCACTATAAACATTGAGATCTGCTAGCGCACTAATAAACATTGAGATCTCTAGCGCACTAATAACATTGATCTGCTACCGCTCTAATAAACATTGAGATCTGCTAGCGCACTAATAAACTTGAGATCTGCTAGGCACTAATAAACATTGAGATCTGCTACGCCTAATAAACATGGATCGCTAGCGCACTAATAAAATTGAGATCTGCTAGCGCACTAATAAACTTGATCGCTCCATACAATACATTGAGATGCTGCGCACTAATAACATTGAGATCTGCTAGCGCACTAAAACTGAGACTGCTAGCGCACTATAAACATGTGATCTGCTAGCGCTAATAACATTGAGATCTGCCTAGCGCACTAATAAACATTGAGATCTGCTAGCTGCACTAATAAACATTGAATCTGCTAGCGCACTAATAAACATTGAATTTGCTAGCGCCTAATAACTTGAGATCTGCGGCACTAATAAACATTGAGATCTGCTAGCGCACTAAAAACATTGAATCTCTAGCGCACTAATGAACATTGGATTGCTTGACGCTAGCACTAATAAAGCATCTAATAGAAGATATCTGAGATCTGCAGTCAGAGCTACATTAATACATTGAGATACATTGTAGATCGTGCTTGAGCTAATAAGACACTTAATGGAAATCATGTCTGAGACTGCTATCGGGCGTAAACATTGACACTAAAACTAAAGTCCTAGTGAGATCTGCTAGCGCACTAATCGCAACATTGAGATCTGCGGCGCACTAATAAACATTGAGATCTGCCTAGTGCAAGGACAAGAAGGAGCGTGGGTGAGAGCGGTCGAGCGTGGCCAAATGTGCAGGACTCAAAACCAATCGGCTCCACAATAACATGGACTGGAAGTATCGAGCTGGAGGTTCTGGACAGCTAGGATAATATGGTTGCGGAACGGGGTGCTGGCTAGTGCAGTGGGGTGGGATCTATCTGAGGGGGGCCGGATGGGCGAGGGCCACGCCTGGACATAGACGCAAGAGGGAGGTAAGGGGGCGCCAAACCGCTGAGAGGGGTGGGTGCGTTTTGCGGTTGGGAAAACGGCGTGTGAGGTACGGTAGCTGCGCTATCTTGGTCGCCCAAAGCAGAAAAGTGGTTGATGTCGATAGAGGTACAAGGAGAGTGAGCCCGTCGGGGGGGGGGTGGTTCTTTTTTTTACTCATGTTGTATGTTTGTTTTCTGTGCTTCACCTATTATTTTTTGGGGTGTGAGACTTTCAAGTTTTGAGTCTGGGGGGGTCCTCATAAGCTGATACTAGAGTAAAAGATGTTAGATCTTGTCCTGTTGTCAATATAATTGAGAAGAAGAAGTGGGAGATTGGATCTGATTGAGAGGATCACAGATCATGAATCAGGGGGAGATCTCCAAAACAGATATGGAGGTTAATATTGGAGAGAGAAAAAAAAAAAGGATGAGAGATATGCAAAAGATAAGCAGGAAAGAATAGAGAAGAAGAGACTGAGAGAAGGAAAAAGGAGATCCCGCGAGAAGCGAGCAGCCGAGCGAGCAAAGCCTTAATCGCGCGCTAGGAGCCAATCGCTGAAGACGCTAAGAGCCACGAATGCTCTAGCGCTGCTAATATAGGGAGATTTCTGGAGGGTGCTTGCGCCATAATCATTGAGCTCTACTGCCATACATATCCATGAGATCTGCTGAGGCGCTCTAATATCCATGGGAGACGCCTCTAGTGCTCTAATATCCATTGGAGATCTGCTAGAGCTCTTATCTCCACTGAGATCTGCTTAGCGCTCTAATATATATTGAGATTGCTAGCGCTCTAATATCCATTGAGATCTACTATAGCTATAATATCCATTGAGATCTGCTAGCACCTCTAATATCCATTGAGATCTGCTAGCGCTCTAATATCCATGAGATCTGCTAGCCCTCTAATATTCATGAGATCTGCTAGCGCTCTAATGGTCCATGAGATCTGCTAGCGCTCTAATATTCATTGAGATCGTGCTAGCGCTCTATTTCATGAGATCTGCTAGTGCTCTAATATCATTTAGATCTGCTAGCGCTCTAATATCATTGAGATCTGCTAGAGCTCTAATATCCACTGAGATCTGCTAGCGCTCTAATATCCATTGAGAGTGGGGAAAGGTTTGCACAACCACTTATCTACCTGGCAAAATTACAATTTAATTCTAGAGAACAACCCACCAGATTGTATTTAAATATACAGTGAAATGTCTCCATAAGGAAACCATGGGGGTTTCTATTTAAAGTAAAATAGATGTATTTCTTCTGGAGTTCAAACTATACAAAACCAGATCAGTGCAACAAATAGGCGTTATCTGTACATTTAAATATAGAGCCATAAGATTTTCTAGGCTCCATACTAGGTACATTATACTGCTGTCTTCCTTAAGCAATAGCTATCTGGGCCTCTAGCAAGTCTACGATGGAGCCGTTGTACACACATCTTCCTGTCTGATGACAGGCTTTGGGTTAGACATTTGGTCAAAAAACATTAACCCGTGTGTGTCTCATTAAAGGTAACTATCTTCTCTCCCCGCTTTCACCCTCTTCTCGTATTATAAAAGCCCCCGAGGGTGAGGACCTTAGTAGATCAGTCTTTATCTTCTGCCTCTTTCAGCTGGTCCACTCCATCAGGGAGGCTGGCCCAATAGGCTGAGGGGCAAATGCCCCCGGCTGGTCTCCAATGAAATATTTGGGACTGCCACAGGAAGCTCTTAGTAAGTTATGTGCTTGAAAGGCACAACACTGCCTCTAGCGTTAACATGGCAAGGAACAGGAAACTCCTCATCCTTCAGTTCATTTAACAGTCAGCCCAACAAGTCCATTAGCAAGTGTTGTGTCGGCCCCATTCAGTTACTGTGTCATCAGCAAAGTATTATCAGCCCTCCATTCATTAGCCAGTATTGCCAGCCCTCCAGTTCATGTAGCTTGTTGTTAGTAAAGGGGGATTGGTCAAAATATTGAGATCGACTGTGAGAAGGGCCCACTTGGTTGTATTTGCCCCTGGCCAAAAGTCCCAGTTCTCCCCTGCACCCCATCTTTAATCTAGGACAGGCCAATAGGAAGACAGGGTTCTTGCAGATCGTATCCTCCCATAGGTCTAGTCCAAATACGGAGTGAGGGGACAAAGTGAGGAGAGTGACCCTTGACAATTTAAGTATTACAGTATTGCAGCTGATCTACTATAAACCCAGGTTTATGGACTTAGCAGTTAAGGTCATTTTCCTGGTCTTCTTAGTTTCTGTTCAAAGGGAATATTTAGTGGAAGATATAATTTTTTATATTACAAATACCTATTCTACATATTCTCTCCTTTGTGAAAAATGATTAATTTCATACCCTTTGCTATGCTTGGCGTGATCCTGTTCTTCCCAGGATGCACCACATCCTTGGAATGTCCAACAGTATTTCTACTGATTGGCTGTGGATGGTCAAACATGCTCAGATCTCTACTGAGCAAATCAACCCAGGGGCATGACGGACTCTATTAGGGGTCTCCAAACAGGAGTCAGTAAAACAGGCAGACAAAATGCGGTGGTGTAGCAGATTATGGTTCACTGGAATGTTGAAAACTCTCTTTTATTTTCTTGAAAGGCCTATGATTTACCCTGAACCTCCCCTATTTAGCCTAAATGACCCTTGTAAATGTAATAAAACCGTTTGCCTGGGGTTGATGTGGCCAGTGTCTGCTTTTTAGCCCGGCGAGTGGCCTTCTTACCCGACTCCACCAAGGGCAAAAGACGAAAAAGGAAAACTGTATTGTCCTGTATTTTAAGCTGACGAGAAGTGATTTACTAAACACGGAGTGGGCTTATGCTGGAGGTTTCTCAGCAGGCGTCTCGTGTTTGCTTTGTACTGGTAGCAGTAAGTGCATTTATTAATATAATGAATGATTTCGTTCAGCCACTTATTCTTCTTAGTTTTTTTTTAACATGCTGTCTCCCGTAGTCGGCTGCTCGGTGGTTTTAATCTGTGTTTAGCTGGTGGATTTTCCACGCAAGGCCCCTTTTCTTGGAAGAGGCGAAGCTGAAAAGGAAAAATTGAAATGATATTTACTTAAATAAAAACAGTATTAAGTCGCCAACGAGAAAAATAGCATTAACCAGATTTGCAGTGTAAATAAGCTGTGCAAACAAATAAAATAAGTAATTTGTTTTAAAAAGCTTAATTAAATGGAAAATAAGGTCTAATATAGGAGAACTAAACACCCAGATTAGAAAGCAAGATCTCTAGCTTCCTTTCGCTGTGCCAGAACTGCATTATCTTTATTGTACTACTGAGCAAGCTGAGGTGTAGTGAGGTTATGATGGGCTATGATCTTGGACCCCCTTATCGGTCAACTTCCATTTGTGCCCCCCCCCAAATAAGAACTTGCAATGCATGCTTTTACGGAAATGTCCACCTCCCCCCCCCCCCACCCCAAGACCACAGTCCTTACCCGCAGTAGGGTTTCAGTCTTCATTCAAATGTTCACCAGCCCCTTAAAGGGCATGAGCTCTTATGAGCTTGCACATGCAAAGGGAGGTGGGGGAGCAGCAGTCATTGTCCAAGACTGTTATGGAAAAAACAGAGGCCTGTGAACATTGGAGTGAAGCTCTTCCTTCAGGAGGGTCTTACAGCAGAGTGGGTAGTATTGCATTCATTTGGGGTTTGTGTGCGTAGGTAGGGAATTATGGTTTTGTCGGTGGGGGGGTGTGGGGGTTTCTTATATCTTAGGATAAACCCGGTTACTACACATTTCCTCTGTGGGTTTTAAAATAGGGTCCAGTATTCCATATCAAGGCAAAATGTTATATTGTTCTTTTTTAGTAGCCAGAAACATCTCCATCTCTACCCCAGGACCTTTAAGTCCTTCTCTCTGAAGAAGGCCTACAAAAAATACAATATGGTCAACGCTGAACCAAATGAATGAGCAATAGAGTGCACGTCTGACCGAGCAATATTTTATCTAGTTGGTTATTGCTAGTTTAGAAAAAAAATCCATGACACAGTTTATATTGGTTTCTGAAATCTGGCAAAAGCCAAAAATGGATGTTTATTAACCCTGTGCCAAAGTCCAGGAAACTGAAGAGTAGGAGGTGTCTTCCTGTGTGAAAGGTTTCCGCCTCCTCCTTGTCCTCTGAGAGGACAGGGCGCATGTGCAGGGGAGCCCTTTCCCCCCCCTCCATCTCTCAGGAGCCCTCTCTGCTGCCGGGTACCCTACTTCTAAAACTCAAACATTTTTAGGGCACCCTATCCCACCCCAAACCCGTTTGATAAAAAAAGCTGCTGAACTCTACTTACAATCCTTCATTCGCCCTGCCTCTCACCTACCAGATGAGACGCGACTGCCGTACTGGCACGCCCTTTGTATGACCTATATAAATACAACCCTAGACAGAGAGTTGGGGGTGGGTAGTGGAGTGTTCTCTTTAATATGTTAAATGTTTATTTTAAGGTGGACATACCCTTTAAAACCGTCCTTTTTTGTTTTTTGTATGTTTGTAGCATTTTATTTATAAAGCGCCACATGGGTACGCAGCACGTACATTAAAAAATCAGGTAACAAACAAAGCACCACAACAGCTAAGTGGAACACACAATGTTGTCCCCGATAAGTACAAGGTATCAAAACATGGAAAAACTGGACACGTCATAAGAGAGGGAGGGGGGATGCCCTGCACAGGAGCAAAGAAGCACCTTTATATCGGTATATAGCTAAAAGTAAAGGAGACTATGCTACATGCCAGAGGCAAGTGATGGATATCCACTGTGCCAAAGTTTTGAGACATGAAATCTGTGACATACAGTCGGTTGAAGAAGCCATTTCTCAGAGGGGGAAGGACCAATGAAGGTATCTTTGTCCCGTACAACCATAAAGGTTAATTTAGCATTAGTATCGCTATATAAAAACTTATTTTTTTCTCTCTCAACTCACAGGTCAAGGTTTGGTTCCAGAACAGAAGAACAAAACAAAGAAAGATCAGAGCAGGGACTCTGAGAAACGCTCCACTTCCACTTCTGAATCTTTGCCACTTGCAATATTTTGCGTTTATGGAAACAAGGTAGACTTTTGTCAGTCCCAGCACCTCCCAATTTGATCTCCTCCAGTCCAAACAAACATTCCTCTGTGAATGGATCCAGTCTGGGACACCAGTAAGCACTTCACCAGGCATCAACAGTACCCCCTCCTGGGGCAGCAGCCTTCACCCTTCAAGTTCCATCTCTTGCGACCTCCGTCTCTCCGAGGCTAACAGCCCCTCTTTGTTTTCCAGGCCCTATATTGGGAGGTCTACATGAAATACCCGCTGGGTATGGACTGGGCAGACTCGGCTTTTGAGCCTTACACACGTTTGGAAAGAAGATGTTTTCCAACAAAAAGTCAGCTTCCTAAAGATAAAAGCATGACTAAAACAAAGGTGTCTAAATCCAGTGTGTACGCATTCTGGTCGCACATTCAGTGATCGGTTTACCACGTGGACCTCTTAAAAGACTGTTACCATGTGTCTAGTGTGTGTGTGTGTGTATGTGTGTTGTTTCACAGTGGTAACATATCTGATATATGAAGGGTTCATTACTGGACATGAAGAGCATCTTAAGGCACATGGAGTTGGAAGCAAATATATATCTTTATAAACACTTTTAAGTGATCTTTCAAGGGAATCTATCATTAAGAATCCACTGTAAAAAAACGAACAAAAAAAAACAGCCTTAAGCGGGTGTCATATATTTCTATTTATTTTAGTAACAAAGGGGATTTTTTTTTGACTTTTGTTGTTTTTCTGTCTGCTGTCTTTTGAGGATAACCTTAACATTCTAAGGTGAGGTTTGCACTTAGAGAATATTTTAAATTTGTCGCTTTCGAGTTAGATCCACAATAACTGAGAAAACATACATCGGTTGCTTACTTATGGTACATGTAGCTAATCTAATTTGGGATCTGTGACAAAAATTACCTTCCCCACCATTTATTATTATTATTTTTTGTTTTGCTTTCAAACAAATATGAAAAGGTCACGGTGGCCCCACTTGCATTGTTCCATCTACCATTTTGTTAGTTCCAAATTTTTGTTATTTTGTATCATCATTTTATAAAGATTGTGTCCTGGAAAGGATCAGTGGGATTTGTGGCAGAAACGGAAACAAATTGAACTATTTGTCAGTACATTTACCTTAAAAAGAACCATTATGCACCATCTATTATTTCCTTTGAGTAGCCTAGTGTTTTTATGAAATTTACAGGAGACGTTGGAGGTAAAACATACTCAGGGAGATTCACCCAGAGCCGCACGTGCTCTGGGCAAATCTCCCAGTCAGTTATCAGCTGGCGTTAAAGTAGCTGTGCAGCCTTTGGTGAATAGGCTGCCGGTGCTGGGCAAGTGCCTCTTTGATACCAGGGTTAAATTCATGCTAACCAATCATAATCAGTTACCATGACTTAACCCCTGATCCACGTGGCGCGCCGGCAGTGAATTAGCCTGTTGTTTCTTGAAACTGCTAATTAAAACAATGTATTACTTGCCTTTCGAAGTATAGTCACCTAAACTGAAATAAACCTCTGAAAATAAAGATGTCCTGCAGTTACAGAACTCTCACTCCAGCCTCTAACTAGCACGTGCTTACAAAGTAGCTTTTTCTGCATGCAGCGCACTGTGAGCATGCCTGAGTCAGGGATGTGGAAAGGAGGAGATGTTAGAAGTGAGTGGAGGACATGCTTACCATATGTTTTTCTCTGTTAGAAATAACATAAAGGCTAACTCAACAGCACCCTCACAAACCTAGTTTTTCATTATACTTTCTCCAGCGCTCCTAAGGAACACTTATAGACCCTGATCTCTTACTGGCAGGCTCAGCCTACCTTTGCTGCTGTTGCAAGCTTGATTACAAGCTTTACAAGCAGGCAGGGAGGCTGCTTTGGTAGCATTTGCCAGTCATTTGCCATATTTCACCTTATCATCCACACGTCACGCCTTGACTCACATTGCTATCTGAAACCTAGAGAGAGCATGAGTAAGGAATTAAGTTTCACAAAAACCTTTGCAGGGTAGAGAGTGAACGAGATGGCAAGTTTTTGTAGATAGCAGTTTGCGGAACTTTTGAAATTCCAAAAATCTTATTTGAATCCAATTGGAAACGGAAATGTAATATTTCTGAATGGAATTTTCGAATGAATGTTCTTTTTTCAATATTTCAGATCCACGGATTTTCGAAAACCAGCAGTTACAAAGTAAAAACCAGGCTTGTTCTGGGATTCATCACTAGTTGAGGGGGGCTGCATATAAATAGAATTTTTTACAATGAGGCTGGATGTACCCTGTAGGAAGGCAAATGAAGGCTGGCGGTACCTTTATGAGGCAAATAAAGGCTGAGGTACCTTGGAAGGCAAATGAAGCTGGAGGACCTTTAGGAAGCGCAATGAAGGCTGGAGGTACCCTTTAGGAAGGCAAATAAAGGCTGGAGGTCACCCTTTAGTAAGGCAAAAAAAGGCTGGGGGACCCTTTAGGAAGGCAAATGAAGGCTGGAGGTACCCTTTAGGAGCAAATAAAGGCTGGAGGTACCCTTTAGGAGAGGCAAATGAAATGCTGGGAGGTACCCTTTAGGAAGGCAATAAAGGCTGGAGGTACCCTTAGGAAGGCAAATGAAGGCTGGATAAGGCATAAAGGCGAGTACCCTTTAGGAAGGCAAATAAAGGCTGGAGGTACCCCTTTATAGCAATAACGTGGAGTACCCTTAGTACGGCAAATAAGGCTGGAGGTACCCTTTAGGAAGGCAAATAAAGGCTGGAGGTACCTTTAGGAGGAGGCAAATGAACGGCTGGAGGTACCCTTAGGAAGGCAAATAAGGCTGGAGGTACCCTTTAGAAGGCAAGGCAAATGGAAGGCTGGAGGTACCCTTAGGAAGCAAGCGATACATAAATAGCAGAGGCTATAATCATTTTGGACTATGTTTCTCTGCATGTTATTATTTAATACTGAGTTTTCTCCCCCAAAAGAACTTTATTCTTTACAATGGTATCCTGATTAAAAATGTTATGCAGCTATCTTTACCAAGAACAGAATTCCCTTTAAAAAAACACCCTATAAGTTAATTAAATTTGTTAATGTTTGGATATTTTCCAGGTATATTATATTGTTAGATGCAGCCCTCATTACGTGTATTGTGAAACTAAAGCTCTTAAATATCCTGCGTTACTAGATAACAAACCCCATTTGGGATTTTTCTTAATTTCTCATAAAAAAACCACCCTCAGATTTTTACTGCTTACAACTGAGATTCTCTTTGGTCACGCATAGAAAACTGCTTTCATTTCATGCTTCGAATAGTAATAATAAATGATTGGATCATTATACAATGTTAATGGGTGAGATTTCTTTAGCTAAATCTAAATGTATTATCTCAAAAGATACAGCTTGCCAAATTTCTCTGTATCTGTGAGGGGCAATAAGTAATTCTTTTTTTAAAAGGCCAACTATACTCATATGAGGTGAACTGCTGGCTCTCTCCCCCAGTCAGAGTCACTGACTCACCTCCAATTCTCTGACAATGAAGGATAGGAAAGATAGTTAAAGGTGCTGTAGAGATGTCGTTACTGTATGAGTTAGTATCCTTTTTAGAAATTATTAAAACTGTTTTACTGCTAGTCTTTAATCTGAAAATATTTCTATCCAGAACCCAGTATTTGGTGGCTTAGATATGTAATGTCCTTCGAGACTATTTTGTTGGATAACGTGAATGTTTGGTTTAAAAAGGTTCCTGTTCCATTAAATCACAGGTGATAGCCTGAAAATCAAGATATGGATTTATTTAGCAGTTTATTGTCTATGTCATTAATCACCAATTTATAAAAAAAACAAACCTTGTACCAATTTATGTTGCACTCATTGGGACTGTTAAAAACACTTTGCAGAAATAAGGCACTAATGACTTCATGTGTTTCAGTGTCTGGTACAGAAAATGCTCCAAAATAAAAACGAATTGATTCTAATGCACTAGCCTAACAGACTGTCCCTTTACATTGGACACACCTTCTTTGTGGTTGTAAAATTTCTCGCAATTTATGACAATGGGAATCGTCTATTGGAATCAAATATATACGATTACTTTACTATAATATTTCTTCACTAGTGTTTGTGATGGTGTGTGCTGCTTTATGAATGATCATGATCTGTTTAGATTTTTTAAAGAATGGGAGAATGGTATACTTTTGGTTGGTTCTCTCTGTACCCTCTGTACTTATAAAAGGAGGTTGACGGATTATTAGAGATCCTGCCATAGTCCAAGGCTATTGGCATTCTGTAAATGTCCAAAGGGCAGATTGGCACTTAAATGGCAACGTATTGTCTAAGCTCCTCCTTACAATACATATTGTTATCGATCCAATGGGAAAATGCGCTTCTTGCAGAACTGTCTTCCTATTGGTTAGGCCCTGGGCAACAGTGGGGGTGGGGCACAACAACCGAACAATTGTCCTCTCAATACCTCTTGTTTTATTTGTATGTATCACACAAGGCAAATCAAAGCTATTGTTTTAAAACATATTGTTTAAAAGGCACTGTTTAAATAAGTGGTGCAGAGTTTGCCCAAGCTATAAATTGCTGCAACATGAGATGTTTAGTTTTTACCAGATTACTGCAGTTAAATACCTCTGATTGGTACTGCAGTATAAGCACAGTCAAACACTTCTATTCATTTGTATTTATATCAAAAATCCCTAATTGGTTTTAAAATATTTAGAGCGGGAAATGGTCGTTAGCATTTTCACTTGGCGTCAGCAAATACTCAACTCAACGCTTTCAATTTTGGTTAGTGTTTTTTTATTTATCATATAGTATGATGTAAATAATGAACCAATCAGACAGTATTAGGTCATGGGGCCTCTTTTTAGGATAATTCCTGTAACACACAATATCCAAGTATAACTTGTAATATATTTTTATAAATAGTGCTTAGTTATGTCTCAGTGTCCGCGGCGTAACTATTAATTACCGGGGCCCCCAGCAAACTTATGATGGGGGCCCCTCCCCTGCTTATCTACAGTGGTTTTCAAGGTCTGCACCCTGGATTATGCCGCTGATCAGTGTCACATGAATTCTGAAAACTGTAGCTCTCTCAGTCTAGGAATGTCTCTAGCTTCTCTGGATCAAAAGTTAAAGGTTGTAAATTTACTTCCCTTGTCTATGCTGAGTCAGGACATGCTTTGCTGTGTAAAAAGCACATTCCCCTTTATTAGGTTGGTGGTTGTAGCTTAGTGATAAGTGAGGACCAAAGTAAAGGAACATCCAGTTTAAATATTCCAGACAGTTCTCCAAGGGTGCCACATATCTGGCCCACTATTAAAGTCTACATCCACTCACAGACAAACGATAGCAGAAGATTACGGATCTTTATATGCCGATGTCCTGTAACATTACAGGGCGGATCATTATTCACACAGCATTACCGGGCATAATGTCAATTACAAAGGATTTTCTCCTGGGCCATTGTTGGAATGTATAATGGAACGAGCCGAGCATTAAAGGATGTTGAATTTATAAAGATGTGACTCTTTTCTCTTATACACAGATCCTATTGGCCATATTATGCAATGGTGTTTTATGGGCGATCGTTAATCTACGATCTACGATCCCCGTGGCCCTCATGTTTGCAGTTAGATTACCATGGTTTACATGCTGCTAGTTCATGTTTAGCAGTTTAGATGTCTGTTTACATTAGATGCATGTTTACATGTGGCTTATTCGTGTTTGCAGTTAGATGCCATGGTTTTACATGGCTAGTGTGTGTTTACAGTTAGATGCCATGGTTTATATGTGGCTAGCTCGTGTTTACAGTTAGATGCCATGGTTTACATGCTGCTAGTTCATGTTTGCAGTAGATGCCCTGGTACATGTGGCTAGCTGTGGTTACGTTTAGATGCCAGGATTTACATGCGGTAGTTCGTGTTTACAGTTAAATACCAGGAATTACAGTGCGGCTAGTTCAGGTTTACAGTTAGATGCCATGGTTTACATGCGGCTAGTTTGTTTACAGTTAGATGCCAGGTTACATGCGGCTATTCGTGTTTACAGTAAATGCCAGGATTTACGTGCGGCTAGTTAAGGTTGACAGTAGATGCATGGTCATGCGGCTAGTTCGTGTTTACAGTTAGATGCCATGGTTTACAATGTGGCTTATTGCTGTTTTTACAGTTAGATGCCATGGTTTACATGTGGCTTATTCGTGTTTACAGTTAGATGCCATGGTTAACAGTGCGCTAGTTCATGTTTAACAGTTAGAGCCCTGGTTTACATGTGACTTATTCGTGTTTGCAGTTAGATGCCATGGTTTACATGTGGTAGTGGTGTTTACAGTTAGAAGCCATGGTTTATGTGTGGCTAGCTGCGTGTTTACAGTTAGATGCCATGGTTTACATGCTGCTAGTTCATGTTTGCAGTTAGATGCCATGGTTTACATGTGGCTAGTGTGTTGTGTTACCGTTTAGATGCCATTGGTTTATATGTGGCTAGCTCGTGTTTAAAGTTAGATGCCAGGTTTACATGGGGCTAGTTCGTGTTTACAGTTAAATGCCAGGATTTACGTGCGGCTAGTTCGGTTTACAGTTAGATGCCATGGTTTACATGCGGCTAGTTCGTGTTTACAGTTAGATGCCAGGATTTACATGCGGCTAGTTCGTGTTTACAGTTAAATGCCAGGATACGTGCGGCTGTTCAGGTTTACAGTTAGATGCCATGGTTTACATGCGGCTAGTTCGTGTTTACAGTTAGATGCCATGGTTTACATGTGGCTTATTCGTGTTTACAGTTAGATGCCATGGTTACATGCGGCTAGTTCGTGTTTACAGTTAGATGCCATGGTTTACATGTGGCTTATTCGTGTGTTTACAGTTAGATGCCATGGTAAATGCGGCTAGTTCATGTTTGCAGTTAGATGCATGGTTAACATGCGGCTAGTTCGTGTTTGCAGTTAGATGCCATGGTTTACATGCGGCTAGTGTGTGTTTAGAGTTGAATATATCCAGGGCACAGAAATATTCATTAAACTTAGTGCAGCTGAATGGTAATGCCATTTTTCAAAACTTGGAAGGTTATTCATTCCTATTCTGCTGGTCAATAGCCCAGTGTACCTTATAACTTGTGCAGTAACAAACATTAACAAAATTGTGTTTATAAATATTCAGTATTCTTCTATTTCTCCTTCCAACCTCCTCTTCTATTCTACAAATTAGCAGGGTTATTCAATAAAAGTTCTTATAGTTTAAAATGGTGCTAATTTTGCCCCAACCAATCAGATCTAATTTAACATTTGAAAGCTAACATCTGATTGGTTGGGGAAAATTAGCACCACTTTTAACGATAAGAACTTTTATTGAAACTCCCTGTATGTCTTTGCCATTGATCATACAGTCATACATTTAACATAAGGACGTATCAGTTTTATTTGCAGGGAATCACAACCCTTACAGAGTGTTAACCTTCCAACGTCCTTTTGGAAGCAAAGAGCATTTCCACTTTACCTAGAAAAGACATTTGGAAGGGGAATTGGTTAATCAACTGGACACACATTGAAGAGTTTGATTATTTCCAATAGATCACATAATGGGAATTCCAGGCACTTTCTCTGGATATTCAAAATCTAGTTTTGTACAGTAATATTCATAAGTAAATGGCAATGATCTATCTGGGTACAGTTGACAAACTTGAATTAAAACAGCTATCAAGCCAACAATTTGTAAATTCCACCTATGCCAATTACATAAAGCTACTTATTCCATGGCCGTTGGGATTATTATTATTTGGGATTTATATATCTTCTGCAGGTTTTACAATTACATGTATACATACACTTCTTTGTCTTTCCTGTCTATCTGAACCTGTGACAGTACATGATGTGCTGTGTAAGAAGCCCCTCCTCTAAAAAAAAAATCTTATGAAGCTAGATAAAGACCTGCAACCATTATCTGTCCTTTCTCCCGCTTTGGGCACCATAGGGAGAGAAAAAAAAATCAGGCTTGTGGCCAAGCTGCAATATGTTTATTACACATCAGTATAACACAATCAGTATAACGCATACGACAACTGTGCCATTGCAGAAAAACAGGTGAATTTTAAGTGTGAAGCTTTCTCCTGTGCTATTAATTAGCGATCAGGACAATAACGACATGTTTACAAATACAGAGATAACCTGATGGCGTCCCGCTAGTTATCAATGGCGCGTTCCATACATATAATTACCTGCATTAATTACCGAGCAGCTGAGAACAAATGACTCTCAGCGCAATCAGGGAATTTTTCTGTATTTCACTGCTGGAAACTCTGACGAAAAAGAGTTAATGTAAATAATACACTGATCCTGCCCCTGGACTATGTGACACTAAGTATTAACCCTTTAATGGGTGGAGATATTTCCTACCACCTTAAGAAAATTAAAAAACAGTCCAGCTGTTTAGAAATAATTGTGAGAGTATTTAGTAAATTGCATTATTTTGACAAACCCAGCCTGAAACATTGGCTAGAATCACTGGAAATTTTGAATCTATGTCTTTGTGCAGGTTTTTTTTTTGTAATTATTTGCACATAACTGCATGTTGTGCTTCAATTGCAATGACCGCTTGGAGCCTGCATAGAAATCCGTCCAAAGCGGTGATCTGCCGTCTGTATGACGTATAGAAATCCGTCTCAAAGCGGTGATCTGCCGTCTATATGAACGTATAGAAATCCGTCTCAAAGCGGTGATCTGCCGTCTGTATGAACGTATAGAAATCCGTCTCAAAGCGGCGATCTGCCGTCTGTATGAACGTATAGAAATCCGTCTCAAAGCGGCGATCTGCCATCTGTATGAACGTATAGAAATCCGTCTCAAAGCGGTGATCTGCCGTCTGATGAAAGTAGCCTCAGACGCGAAGACTTTATTATTAGAGATGGACTCGAACCCGGTTCCAAAACGGATTTCGCGGATCCGCCGGAACTGGACTTTGCAGATTTCTCCCGAACCGCGGAACTGTTTTCCATGCTTCGAAATGATGAGAATTTTCTGATTAAAAATTTTACATTTTTGCGATTTCTAGAAATTTTTATTTTAAATTTCGACAATTTTAAAATTTCTAGAAATTTCAAAAATACAACACGGAATGCCGACCAGGAAGGCATGAGGTATGCGGTACTTGATCCGGTTATTGATACGTGCTCCCCAGACCATTGTCCAGGTCCCTGAGCCATTTAAAGTAGTTACCATTGCTATTCTTTATTTTAGGCGGAACTTTCGGATTTTTTAACGCCCATTTGACTCACAAACTTGCAACAACTTGAAACAACCAATCAGATGTTAGCTTTCAAATGTTAAATAAGATCTGATTGGTTGGGGCAAAATTAGCACCATTTAAACGATAAGAACTTTTATTGAACCTCCCTGATAGTGTTATTGGGACCTATCCCATACTGTGCATGAAAAGAAAGTTATTATAGGATTAGAATTCTGTCAACAAGTAAGAGTTAAAGGATATGTCCATCAAAAAATTTACTTTCTTTCTAACTGTTTTACTGAAGAACAGGAGGTAAATGCACTATTTCTTACCTCCTGTTCTTCAGTGAATCTAGCAGGAAAACTTACCGGGATCGTTCCAGCGCTGACAGAGTCGCGGACAAAATCCCTGACGCCTCCGACTCTTCCACTTCCACGCATGCGCGCACAGTGCAAAGGAATGGAGATGCGTCGTAGGCGTCGGGGATTTCAGCCGTGGCTTCTGTTCAGCTCTGGAACGATCCTGGTAAGTTCTCCTGTCTCCTGCTAGATTCACTGAAGAACGAGAGGTAAGAAATTGTGCCTTTACCTCCTGTTCTTCAGAAAACAGTTAGAATGAAAGTTAATTATTTGATGGACATACCCTTTAAACTAGCCGACTTTAAATTCACAGCACATCTGTTCATTTACTGTATTACTGTGATTAATTAGATATGTGGGTCCATTCATTTTCCCATAAACTCTTGATCGAAATGCTGCCCTCTGGTTGTCTAAAATTGAATTTTTGGTACAAACATAAAGCAGATGCATCCTTGTGAGGAGACACTGTTGGGGCCCCTTGTTAGAAGTAAATGATGAATTGTTGGGGGTTGTGGAGTTGTTAGTTCAGGTGTGTCAGGCTCCCTTTTGGTAATAGTGGAAGATGAACAGGTATCCCTTGTAAAGCTCCACTTCATCTCTGCTCACTGTGCCCCTTCCGTGAGAGGAGGACGAGATGGTGCATTATCTCCATAGGTTGTAATGCGGGTCACAGGGAGGTTAATATACTCTTATAGTTAGGAGTTCAGTGAGCGGATAGGCCAAGCAGCATCTGCTCTGCCAATATCTTTATTAGAGCTAAAGGAAGGAAGGAAGCAGCTGCAGGGGAAGTAGGTCACGTAATGTGTCTTCAGGGCAGCGAGAGATCAAACCCATCCCTCCACTAATAGTACCTACATGTATGTGTGTGTACTGCACAGCCTCAGTGTTTTCAGGGATCATGAATAACTATTACTTAACATCTACCTACCTATCTATCAGCTATTTATCTATCTATCTATATTCTATCTATCTATCATCTGTCTGTCTATCTATCATCTATTTATCTATCAATCTATCTATCTATCTATCTATCTATCATCTATCTATCTATCTATCAATCTATCTATCTTATCTATCTATCTATCATCGTCTGTCTATCATCTATCATCTATTATCTATCAATCTATCTATCTATACATCTATCTATCATCTATCTATCTATCTATCTATCTATCTATCTATTATCTATCGTCTATCTATCTATCTATCTACTATCTATCTATCATCTATCTATCTATCTATCTATCTATCTATCTATCTATCTATCTATCTATATCTGTCTATCTATCAATCTATCTATCTATCTATCTATCATCTGTCTGTCTATCTATCATCTATTTATCTATCAGTCTATCTATCTATCTATCTATCTATATATCTATCTATCATCTATCTATATCTATCTATCATCTATCTATTATCTTCTATCATCTATCTATCATCTATCTATCTATCTATTATCTGTCTATCTATCTATCTATCTATCATCTGTCTGTCTAATATCATCTATTTATCTATCAGTCTATCTATCTATTATATCTATCTAATCTATCTATCTATCTATCTATCTATCTATCTATCTATCTATCTATCTATCTATCTATCTATCTGTCTATCTATCATCATCTATTATCTATCTATCTATCTCATCTATCGATATCTATCATCTATCTAGCTATCTATCTATCTATCACTTATATTCATCTATATCTTCTTCACTCTATCTATCTATCATACCTCATCACTATCATCTACTACTACATCAACTCATCACATCACTACAGCTATCTACACACACAATCACACATCACTAGCTACATCTATCTATCACTATCTATCTACTCACTATCACGATCTATCACTCATCACATCACTATCTATCTTCTATCTATCTATCTATCTATCATTCTTCTTCGATCTACATCTACATCTCGTCTATCTATCGATCTATCTATCTATCTATCTATTACTACACTACACTACTATCTATCACACACATCTCACATCAACATCTATCTATCTTCATCATAACATCACACTATCATCATCGTCACACATCATTCTAATCGATATATATCTATCTATCTATCTATCTTCTTCTTCTTCTTATTCTATCTATACTAGCATCATCATCTAACCACACACACATCAGCAACACACAAACACACCACTACTCAACACATCATCACCTACTATCACATCACTATCACTATCATCACTATCTATCTATCTATCTATCTATCACTATCATCTATCATCTATGCTATAATCGTCTATCTATCTATCTATCTATATCTACCTCTCTTCTATATCCTATCTACATTCTACACCCCACACTACACACTCACACCCAACCACACACACACCACCACACACTACACCACACACAAACCAAACACCCCCGACACAAAACCCCCCACAACATCACAATCTATCTATCTATCTCTATCTATCTATCTATCGATCTATCTATCTATTATCTATCATCTATCTAGTCTATCTATCTATCTATCTATCTTTCTATCTATCTATCTATCTATCATCTGTCTATCTATCAATCTATCTATCTATCTATCTGTCTGTCTGTCTTGTCTGTCTGTCTGTCTATCTCTTCTATCTATCTATCATTCTATCTATATCTGCCTGTCTATCTATCTATCTATCTATCTATCATCTATCTATCTATCTACCTACCTATCTATCTATCTATCTATCTATCTATCTATCTATCATCTATTTATCTATCTATCTATCTATCATCTATCTATCTATATCTATCTACATCTATCTATCTATCTATCTATCATATCTATCTATTATCTATCCATCTATCTATCTATCTATCTATCTATCTATCTATCTATCTATCTATCTACCTATCTATCAGTATCTATAGATCCATCTTTCTATCATCTATCTATCTACCTATCTATCTATCTATCTATCTATCTATCTATCTATCATCATATATCTATTTATCTATCTATCTATCTATCTATCTATCATCTATCTATCTATCTATCTATCTATCTATCTACCACCATATCTATCTATCTATCTATCTATCATAATCTATCTATCTATCTATCTATCTATCTATTTGTCTGTCCATGCCCATGTGGTTATGCCACTACTCTGTCTTTATGTCTATATACCTATTCTCGCTCTCTTCTCTCTCTTCTCTCTCTCTCTTTATATCATCTATTTGTCTGTCTATCTACAGTATATGTGAATCTACAGTTTGTGGAACTCCCTTCACTGATAGTCCTTCTTGCCTCATTCTGATTATATGTGAATTGATTTAAACCTTAGAATGTATGAACCCCAGTGGCGATTGGCTATTACCATTACTATGAAAAACCTTTCAGTGTATATGTTACGAAGCACAATCCGTTCCACTGTGACAAGGGCATAGAGCGAGGCTTCATCCAATCACAGTTTATCCCTCAGCCTAAGGGGTGACAAGTGCAGAGCTTAAGGCTTAAACTGTTGAGGTCACTGGCATAGCAGCTGTATAGGTCATCTACAGGCACAGCTGAATGACACATAGGCACGCAGGGCAGGGAGCTATAGGAAGCACCCACCTTCAACAGAACTCATGATTCTGACGGACAGGGGATTAACGTCAAACGAGGAACCTCCTGATAGACAGCACGTGAAGTTCCTACATGTTTCTTTGCAATGAAACACAAGCCATAATAGACATCAATACCTTTGGACGAAAAGCCATAGTAGCCATCAAATCCCTTTAGAGGAAAGCCATAGTAGACACCAAACCTCCATAGATGACAAAAAATAGTAGACATCCACCACCTCAGGAGTCAAAGTAAACATCAAACCCATTTACAGAGCTAGGCAAAGTAGACATCAAACCCGATTAAAGAACAAGCATAGTAGACATCACACTTGTAGGAGCACAAGCCTTAGTAGACATCAAACACGTTTAATGATAACTATGGTGGGTATAACGTTTTTTTTTAATACTGTTATTAAAATGAAAAGTACTTTGGACAGGGATATGGACTGGTGATTCCTACCTTCCAGTATTGTGTCTGTGAGGAGCATTCTGCCAGTCTTCCTCCTGGCTTCAGAACTAACTTTAAAGGGCAACTAAAGCACCAGAACAACACAAACCAGAAGACAGAACACCTTGATAAAAACCAGATCTGTGTCTTACCTGTCATTTTGATACAGGAGCTGGGAAATTTACCTAAATAACATATGGTTGTGCTTACTTCTTAGCATTCTAGCATCAGACAGTTTGGTCAACGACCATTATGTTCTGACATGCTCAGTCCTTAGCTATGGCACAAACGTGTTACAGTTGGTCACATCCATTAATAATATCTAGCCAATCCTTTACAGGAGAGATAAAGCAAGGAAGCATGTGACTGAGGTCAGGAGGTGTGGTCTAACACTGCACATACACCAGATACTTCATCCAGTTCTAACAGGCTTTGATTTACTTTAATAGAGTTACTAAAGTGGCATTTTATAGTTTATTGGGTGTTTTAGGGGGGTTGTTTTCAGATTCTGGAGTATAAAATATTGGGTTTAGTTCTCCTTTATGCAGGAATAGTCCAGGACAAATAAAAAAATGTATGTGCTGTAGCTCCTCAACGAAACAACATGTGTGGTAGGAATAATCAATCCTACTTCCCTGCCCAACATACTTTCAATTTAGTGACATTAACACCCTTTAGAGGACAAGCCATGTAGATATCAAGCCTCTTTATAGCACAAGCTATAGTAGTACACATCAAACCCCTTTTGAGGACAAGCCATAGTAGAAATCAAACCACTTTATGGACAAGCCATAGTAGATATCAAACCAATTAGAGGGCAAGCCATAGTAGATATCAAACCCTTTAGAGGACAAGCCATAGTAGATATCAAACCCCTTTAGAGGACAAGCCATAGTAGATATCAAACCTCTTTAGTGGACAAGCCATAGTAGATATCAAACCCCTTTAGAGGACAGCCATAGTAGATATCAACCCCTTTAGGGACAAGCCATAGTAGACATCAAACCACTTTAGTGGACAGCATAGTAAGATCAAACCCCTTTAGAGGACAAGCCATAGTAGATATCAAACCCCTTAGAGGACAAAGCTATAGTAGACATCAAACCTCTTTAGTGGTCAAGCCATAGTAGACATCAAACCTTTTAGTGGACAAGCCATAGTAGATATCAAACCCTTTAGAGGACAGCCATAGTAGATATCAACCACTTTAGAGGAAAAGCCATAGTAGAAATCAAACCTCTTTAGTGGACAAGCCATAGTAGAAATCAAACCTCTTTAGTGGACAGCCATAGTAGAAATAAACTCTTTAGTGGACAAGCATCCAGTAGAAATCAAACCACTTTAGTGTACAAGCCATAGTAGAAATCAAACCACTTTAGTGGAAAGCCATAGTAGATATCAAACCTCTTTAGTGGACAAGCCATAGTAGAAATCAAACCACTTTAGTGTACAAGCCATAGTAGATATCAAACCCCTTTAGAGGACAAGCCATAGTAGATATCAAACCACTTTAGTGGACAAGCCATAGTAGATATCAAACCACTTTAGTGGACAAGCCATAGTAGATATCAAACCCCTTTAAGGACAAGCCATAGTAGAAATCAAACTCTTTAGTGTACAAGCCATAGTAGAAATCAAACCACTTTAGTGTACAAGCCATAGTAGATATCAAACCACTTTAGAGGACAAGCCATAGTAGATATCAAACCACTTTAGTGGACAAGCCATAGTAGATATCAAACCACTTTAGTGGACAAGCCATAGTAGATAATCAAACCCTTTAGAGGACAAGCTAGTAGATATCAAACCTCTTTGTGGACAAGCCATAGTGAAATCAAACCTCTTTAGTGGACAAGCCATAGTAGAAATCAAACCACTTTGGTGGACAAGACATAGTAGAAATCAAACCACTTTAGTGGACAAGCCATAGTAAACATCACTCCACTTTAGAGGCACCAGGAATATTTTATGGAATAAAAATTCCCCTCTTAACTATATAGTTTGTAAGGATTGATTCTTTAACTCCAAACTTACTAATTCCTAACAACCGAATATAACAGCAGATCTTTATGTCACTGAGACCTAACTGCCTTCATGACCTTTCCATGAACCACAATGGAATTCAGGGATAGTGATGCGTCAGGGATTATTCTAATTCTTCTTAAAACAGTGATATATCTGTACTAGTTTAGGGGGTCTATGAACGGCAATTATCATAAATGACATCTGCAGCCCTGGAATAATCCCAGAAAACCAAAGATCCTTACATTACACTGGGTTATAGTTGGTGGCTATGTTAAGAACCTTTGGTTATCTAAAATCTAAGCAAACATTAAAATCCAAGGAAAGGCTTTTGCAGCCCTAATAGACTTTATACACGTGATCCTCATTCTATAAGTTATACAATGTGCAAGGCATTTGGGAGCAAACATAGACATTTTCATGAGACAGTGAATTATTCTTGACATTACAATATGAATACTGGATTCTAAGTACATAACAGTTTACTTGGACACTTTAATGTACATGTACAATGTGAACTAGGACTCCCAGGACTGCCCAGACCACTAATCCCTAGACTACCAAGCCCTATACATTTAAGTACAAAGCTCGGCAGTAAGATATCAGTTCAAGATCTTTAAAGTGGGTCTGTCCCAATGAAACAGGTTTGCACAGGGAAAAATATTGTGACCTTTCAAACCCTTATCTTGATTGGCTGGAGAGCTGAAAAAAAACAACATCTGGCCCATCATCCTAAAAGATTCTTATAAAATTGGAAGATTGGACATACTAGTAAATCTCAGTGGGTTGAAATACTGATATCAGTAGGTCCATATACAGTAGGTCTATATCAGTAGGTCTATATCAGTAGGTCTATATCAGTAGTGCTGTGTCTATATCAGTAGGTCCATTTCAGTAGGTCTATATCAGTAGGTATATCAGTAGGTCTTCATCAGTAGGTCTTATCGGTAGGTCATATCGTAGGTCCATAGAGGTTAGGTCTATATCGTAGTGAGGTCTATATCGGTCTACCGGTCATATATTCAGTAGGTCCATATCAGTAGGTCCTATATCAGTAGGTCTATATCAGTAGGTCCATATTCAGTAGGGTAGCCTATATCAGTAGGTCTATATCAGTAGGTCTAAATCAGTAGGTCATATCAGTGGTCCATATCAGTAGGTCTATCAGTAGGTCTATATGTAGGTATATTAGGGATATCAGTAGAGGTCCATATCAGTAGGGTCTATATCAGTAGGTCCATATCAGCAGGTCCATATCAGCAGGTCTATATCAGCCAGGTCATATCATTAGGTCTATATCAGTAGGTCTATATCAGAAGGTCCATATCAGTAGGTCTATATCAGTAGGTCTATATGAGTAGGTCTATATGAGTAGGTCTATATCAGTAGGTCCATATCAGTAGGTCTATACGATTAGGTCTATATGAGTAGGTCTATATCAGCAGGTCTATATCAGCAGGTCTATATCAGCAGGTCCATATCAGTAGGTCTATATCAGTAGGTATATATCAGTAGGTATATATCAGTAGGTCTATATCAGTAGATCTATATCAGTAGGTCTATATCAGTAGGTCTATATGTAGGTACTGTACTATATCATAGTCTATAGCAAAGTAGGTCTATATCAGTAGTTCTTATGTAGTACTGTATATACAGTACGTCTTATATCAGTAGGTCCATAATCATCAGTGTCTATATCAGTAGGTCCATATCAGCAGGTCTATATCAGTAGGTCCATTATCATCACAGGTCTATATCAGCAGGTCCATATCAGTAGGTCTATATCAGTAGGTATATATCAGTAGGTCTATATCAGTAGGTCTATATCGTAGTGTACTATGTAGGTACTTTATATATCAGTAGGTCTATATCAGTAGGTCTATATGTGTAGGTACTGTAATATATCAGTAGGTCTATATCAGTAGGTCCATAACAGCAGGTCTATATCAGTAGGTCCATATCATCAGCAGGTCTATATCACATCTATATCAGTAGGAGGTCTATATCAGTAGTCTTATCAGTAGGTCTTATCAGTGGTCTATATCAGTAGGTCCATAACAGTAGGTCCATATCAGCAGGTCTATATCAGCAGGGTCTATATCAGCAAGGTCTAATACTCAGTAGGTCTATATCAGTAGGTCTATATCAGTAGGTCTATATCAGTAGGTCTTTTTAAGCTGGAGAGTCCCAAGATAAGAATTAAAAGCCTTTTACACACACGTCTGACCCTTGAGTCAGTGACACATGTGATGAATGGTTGTTTCGCCCAATATTTGCACGTGTGTAGCTGTTTGGTCAGATGTAGATTATTGATGTGACTGGGATCGACAATGACACCTGACCGGCTACACAGTGATAATCGCCAAAAATGCCCACATGTTATTTGCTCAGGGGTGGGAACGCACTCTCTGCATGTGTACGATCATTAAGGGTTTTTTAAAATGATAAAATGCTGGGGGAGGGTAAGGTGTAGATGTTATTTCTCCTGTACCTGCCCAGGGATTCAATATCCCCCTCTCAGCTCATTTTATTGTTGTATCATTTAGAGGAGAATGTTGGCAGGGTCAAGGTCGGGCTTCCTACCATTGAGCAGCTAAACTGGGGCGGTTCCCTCTTTCCAGCATTCTGATCCGAAGAAAGGCCGAGAGCCACCGACATAACCAGCACAGCTTATCTTCCCGTTTGCTGCTGTTGTAGAAATATGGAAGGCTCCAGCAGGTGGCTCGGTTATAATAATAATTGAAAGGATTCCTGCCGTGATTGCCCGCTGAGTCATTTGCCTGTTTATAAAAACAAACCTCAGTTCCCCTCAATTGATTCCTAAAAAAATAAATAAAAAATACTCCACCGCTTACAGTAAGTGCTTTCTCCAGACATTCTATAATAGCTCCGTCAGGAGGTTCCAAATCGCTGAGCGTTGTTTTTTTTATTATTTTTCTTTTATTTGCTACTAATTTCCTGCCACTCACGGTGCTGTAGAAATCTGATGGACCCCTGTAGGACCTGACCAAGGGGGAGTGGGGGGTCTTTTGTTTTCATGCTATGGTCAATTTTAGCAGCAGAAATCGTTGAGTAGTGGGGTATGTAACCTCCTTAAATCAGTCTAGCAAAATCCCCTAAATGGAAGATTCACTGATTCACTGGATAATGATAAATAGATAGACATGTGTATTCAGTGCAAACCGGATAAACGGAGCCAATATAACGTCACAGTTATAGTCTAGGACTGATTACTATAGTCGCCAGGGACTGAATATAGGAGCCAAACTTATGTGTGTATGATGGAATCCAACATGAACGTATTTCCTGATCAGTGTCCATTCATAGGCAGATATTAACTGGAATGTCCATAGAATGAAAGACTGAATATGCTCAACTTGCCATTAGAATACTGATGCACAACAGATAATATTGTTATATATTCCATGTACACATGTTCAGACACCTATGTTTTTAGCTGTCATCCATGTCATAAAAACTGCACCACGCATCTGAGAACTACCAAAAATACTTAATAACCCAAGAGCCACATTGAAGCCATTAACTAGAATCGTTTGTTTGGTAAACGTTGAAAAGCTGAATGTATATGTACAACGTATGGGAAGGTAAAACCAACCCAATACTTTATGCAAATAACTATCAACCATTGTACAGGTAGGGCCACGCGGCTTTTCAAACAACAACACTAAGTAATAACAGTGTCTGGAAAGAGCCACAACACATTACTATTGGAATAATGGTTTGTTTTTTCATGTTTCGGTTAGATGATCAAAAAACTTGGTTGTGGTTGTTGGATGTTGGTGTTCACTACAGATTGGTTGCTGGTGTGTGTATAAGAGCAATTCTACCCCCCCAAAGAAATGTATACTTACCTTCACACCCCCCAAACCTCAAGATCCCAATACTTACCCACCAGTAGGATAGTCTTTAAAGACTCACACCTCCTCTTAAAGCTGTTCAAGCTTGTAACAAGCTCCCACATTTTTAGAGAGACATGGCTTAGGTCTCAGCTATGACTGGCGCTTCTAAGCTTAGTACACACGATTGGCCGCCCGATGAACGACCCCCTGTGTGTATGTGTGTATACGCAGACGTAGCTCGGGGGTCCTTCATTGGGTGTCCTATCAGACATGTGTATGGTCCTTAAGATTGCAAAGATCTGGATTCAGCAATGTATACAAGCTGGGTATGGATTGCAGTCTTGAGGTTTGATGGGTATCAATTTCTTGAGGGTGGATATGACCATTAAAGATAAGATCAGACCTTGCTCCCAGCTCAGATGATAACTAAACAATGGTGAAACCCCCTATACAAACACAAGTTTCACCGAGAACTTTTTCTGCCCAAGGATTCCTTCAAAGCTTTGGTTTCTGGTGTAAAGAACCTTCCATTATCGGCCTCAACTGCAGTCAACCAAGAGGCTATTTCAATCTTTCTTCTTCTCTCTCCGGCAATTTTATTTTAATTTCTCCAGGTTTTGCATGTGCTCTGCGTCCCTGCTGCTTTCTTTGTGACACCTGCGTGTATACACAAAGTCGAGGAATAAAGCAAAGATTGGTTCCCGGATTAGCTGTTTGGTGTTAATGTGCGGCCTTGTCCCTTGCAATCACAGGCTCTGCACGTGGTGTATGTATTGTCTAAAGCCTTAGCTACCTTCTATTCTGTTCTGCCTTAGATCCTGGGCCTTTGTATTGTTCCAACGATGAGGACCAGGAGCCCATAAGTATTTAAATAAAAATCCAACGCTCTGATGTACACACATATACCGTATTGGGTGCAAAAAAGTCTAATTTTAATTTTCGTGGAGGTAAGCCGAATTCCAGAATAGAACTCACCCGCCAGTAGGAGAAAAGCGTAACGGTGTAATACACCAGAACCACCATTTAACTCCTACGAAACTACACAAAGAAAGTTTATTTTCGCTCTCCGCTTTTTTCACAGCAGATTAGGTTGTTTCCCGCAATAACTAGGACAGCATGAAAGAGTATAGAGAAAAGTCAGCTTATACAGAGCGGCACAAGTAATATACGTTGTTTCCGGACAATGGTTAGCTAAGGCAGGGAAGAACTAGTCACAATACACGTAATAATAAAATAATAATAATATTCGTACAGGGCTAGCAAGATGTAAATGGTTATAAAATAACAGTGAAATGTCTTTGTACTGCAGGTAAAGAACTCCTTGTGAGAGCTTGGGGTAATGGAATTTTTACGCCAATTGTGGCATGAAGCCCTCATTTAGATAGATTATTGTTATTTCTTTAGGGCTGTGTACGTACGGCCGAGCTACCTTAACCTCTATGGGTCTCAATACCAGATTGTAGGAATTATACGCCCACACCAATATTTTACCGTGGCTCCTGCGTCCCCTTTTTTCTTATCACTGGCAATCACCACTCTCTCACACTGAGCATGACTCTCCCACTGGGAGAGGAAAGAAAAGTGGTCAGGAAGTGAAGATTTTACTGACTTTACACTTAAAGGGTATGCTAATCAATATTTTTCTTAACCTTTAAAATGGTTTAATATCTCCAATACTAATTGAGATGTCAACTTCCTATCCAACCCACTAATGCGTCGCGTGGTCTTTTTTGAGTGCGTTTAGGACAACGTGATTTGACCAAAATTCGTGCACGCATGCGAGAAAAAAATGGCCGAATAGATATGGGAACGCCAATCATACAGGGGGAACCGATTCTCGCATTTCCATTATATTAAAATACATTGCATACGTAAAATGGAAACGCTACACAACGCACATAGTGGCGCAACTCATCTTCTCTCTCTCACTGCCTATATTTGGCAGTCATTTCAGTCACATGATAATAAAGACTGCCTGTTGTTATGTATACCCCCAGCTGCAGGTAAGTTTACCGGGGATAACATGGCGGAATGTTTCTGAAATAATTTTTGTTTTGTCATTTAAAAAAAAGAAAAAGGTAAAAACTTCATAAAAGGTATTGGTCATGGATGGTCTAATCTGCAGTCAGCGCTGTTGACAAACTGCAGCTCTCAGCGCCCACCTGGCCTAATACGTGGTAACATTAGGAAGATGGGCTGGAAAGAGTTGTAACTGTACTGGATATAGGATCATGGCATTTTAATGCAGTTTTTGGGAGGCCATTAGGTGATTGTTTCTGGAAACGGGAAACGATGTTGGGTGTTTTATCACTATTACAGAACGGCGCATGTTAATCTAATGGGGCGATGCCGTTAAATATGCGTAATACATTATTTTTATCATTATTTTTACTACACAATGAATTATCTTCGTTTCTATTATCCTGGAAATGGATTTTATTTATAATGAAATTCTAAAATATTGTCCCCATTATATTTTTATTTCCCCCATAACCCATAATATTCCCGGGCAGGGGTCATACCTAGACAATATCCAATCCCACTCCTGATATATGTTCATATACACGCCTCCAAATGACCAATCCTGAAACCATCTGGCCATGTCCTTCTGTTTCCGGATCGGTCACTTTGGAATTGCAGGGGCCTGGGTCTGTATCCCAGAGACCTCTACCCATCTGCTCTGACATACAATACACAAGTGTCATCCATAAACATAAACCGTTTACCCTAAACCACTGCGCACAATTTGTATTTTTAACTTTCCCTTTAACCCTGCCTGGTTTTAGGCCAACCAATCATGCGGCCCCATAGGGAACCGCACGATCGTTGCGTTTACACCGACGTTCCTATCCCTTGTTCGTTTAGATACGAACAAACAGCGATTGACTTGGTCATGGCTGGCAGCCCCACACCATCATGTATTTCAGGAAATATCTGCTAGTTGTGTACCCAGCCTAAACCTGCTTATAATCTCCTGGCACTTTAAATATTACACCCTGATATCTCTAGTACTCTAAAATCCATTGATATCTGCTACGCACTAATAAACATTGAGTATCTGCTACGCACTACTAATACATGAATCTGCTAGCGCTGCACTATAAACATTGAGATCTGCTACGCACTAATAACATGAGATCTGCTAGCGCATTGAATAAACATTGAGATCTCTAGCGACTAATAAACATTGAATCTGCTAGCGCACTAATAAACATTGAGATCTGCTAGCGCACTAAAAACATGAGATCTGCTAGCGCACTAAAAACATTGAGATCTGCTAGCCTCTATAAACATGAGATCTGCTAGCGCACTAATAATTGAGATTGCTAGCGCATAATAAACATGAGATCTGCAGGCATATAAACATGGAGATGCTAGCGCACTAATAAACATTGAGATCTGCTAGCGCACTATAAACATTGAGATCTGCTAGCGCACTAATAAACATTGAGATCTCTAGCGCACTAATAACATTGATACTGCTACCGCTCTAATAAACATTGAGATCTGCTAGCGCACTAATAAACTTGAGATCTGCTAGGCACTAATAAACATTGAGATCTGCTACGCCTAATAAACATGAGATCGCTAGCGCACTAATAAAATTGAGATCTGCTAGCGCACTAATAAACTGATCGCTCATAAAACATTGAGATGCTGCGCACTAATAACATTGAGATCTGCTAGCGCACTAAAACTGAGACTGCTAGCGCACTATAAATTATCTGCTAGCGCCTAATAACATTGAGATCTGCTAGCGCACTAATAAACATTGAGATCTGCTAGCGCACTAATAAACATTGAATCTGCTAGCGCACTAATAAACATTGAATTGCTAGCGCCTAATAAACTGAGATCTGCGCGCACTAATAAACATTGAGATCTGCTAGCGCACTAATAAACATTGAATCTCTAGCGCACTAATGAACATTGGATTGCTTGACGCTAGCACTAATAAAGCATCTAATAGAAGATATCTGAGATCTGCAGTCAGAGCTACATTAATACATTGAGATACATTGTAGATCGTGCTTGAGCTAATAAGACACTTAATGGAAATCATGTCTGAGACTGCTATCGGGCGTAAACATTGACACTAACGCATAAAATCCTATGAGATCTGCTAGCGCACTAATGCAACATTGAGATCTGCGGCGCACTAATAAACATTGAGATCTGCCTAGTGCAAGGACAAGAAGGAGCGTGGGTGAGAGCGGTCGAGCGTGGCCAAATGTGCAGGACTCAAAACCAATCGGCTCCACAATAACATGGACTGGAAGTATCGAGATGGAGGTTCTGGACAGCTAGGATAATATGGTTGCGGAACGGGGTGCTGGCTAGTGCAGTGGGGTGGGATCTATCTGAGGGGGGCCGGATGGGCGAGGGCCACCCTGGACATAGCGCATGAGGGAGGTAAGGGGGCGCCATACCGCAGAGAGGGGTGGGTGAGTTTTGCGGTTGGGAAAACAGGCGTGTGAGGTACGGTAGCTGCGCTATTTGGTCGCCCAAAGCAGAAAAGTGGTTGATGTCGATAGAGGTACAAGGAGAGTGAGCCCGTCGGGGGGGGGGTGGTTCTTTTTTTTACTCATGTTGTATGTTTGTTTTCTGTGCTTCACCTATTATTTTTTGGGGTGTGAGACTTTCAAGTTTTGAGTCTGGGGGGTGTCCTCATAACGCTGATACTGTAAGGTAAAATATGTTAGATCTTGTCCTGTTGCTCAAATAATTGAGAAGAAGAAAGTGGGAACTGGAATGTATTGAGAGGATTACAGATCTATGAATCAGGGGGATATCTGAAAAAGATCTGGAGGGTAAATTGGAGAGAAAAAAAAAAAAGGATGAGTAGATATGCAAAAGATATAGCAGGAAAGAATAGAGAAGAAGAGACTGAGAGAAGGAAAAAGGAGATCCCAGCGAGAAGCGAGCAGCCGAGCGAGCAAAGCCTTAATCGCGCGCTGGAGCCAATCGCAGAATACGCTAAGAGCCACGAATGCTACTAGCGCTGCTAATATAGGGAGATTTCTGGAGGGTGCTTGCGCCATAATCATTGAGCTCTACTTTGCATACATATCCATGAGATCTGCTGAGGCGCTCTAATATCCATGGGAGACGCCTCTAGTGCTCTAATATCCATTGGAGATCTGCTAGAGCTCTTATCTCCACTGAGATCTGCTTAGCGCTCTAATATATATTGAGATCTGCTAGCGCTCTAATATCCATTGAGATCTACTATAGCTATAATATCCATTGAGATCTGCTAGCACTCTAATATCCATTGAGATCTGCTAGCGCTCTAATAATCCACTGAGATCTGCTAGCCCTCTAATATTCATGAGATCTGCTAGCGCTCTAATGTCCATTGAGATCTGCTAGCGCTCTATATTCATTGAAGATCTGTGCTAGCGCTCTAATTTCATGAGATCTGCTAGTGCTCTATATCCATTTAGATCTGCTAGCGCTCTAATATCATTGAGATCTGCTAGAGCTCTAATATCCACTGAGATCTGCTAGCGCTCTAATATCCATTGAGAGTGGGGAAAGGTTGCAACAACCACTTATCTACCTGGCAAAATTACAATTTAATTCCTAGAGAACAACCCACCAGATTGTATTTAAATATAGCAGTGAAATGTCTCCATAAGGAAACCATGGGGGGTTTCTATTTAAAGTAAAATAGATGTATTTCTTCTGGAGTTCAAACTATAGCAAAACCAGATCAGTGCAAACAAATAGGCGTTATCTGTACATTTAAATATAGAAGCCATAAGATTTTCTAGGCTCCCTACTAGGTACATTATACTGCTGTCTCCTTAAGCAATAGCTATCTGGGCCTCTAGCAATCTACGTGGAGCCAGTGTACACACATCTTCCTGTCTGATGACAGGCTTTGGGTTAGACATTGGTCAAAAAAAACATTAACCCGTGTGTGTCTCATTAAAGGTGAACTATCTTCTCTCCCCGCTTTCACCCTCTTCTCGTATTAAAAGCCCCGAGGGTGAGGACCTTAGTAGATCAGTCTATTAATCTTCTGCCTCTTTCAGCTGGTCCAGCTCCATCAGGGAGGCTGGCCCAATAGGCTGAGGGGCAAATGCCCCCGGCTGGTCTCCAATGAAATATTTGGGACTGCCACCAGGAAGCTCTTAGTAAGTTATGTGCTTGAAAGGCACACATGCCTCTAGCGTTAACATGGCAAGGAACAGGAAACTCCTCTCCTTCAGTCATTTAACAGTCAGCCCAACAAGTCCATTAGCAAGTGTTGTGTCGGCCCCATTCATTACTACGTGTCATCAGCAAAGTATTATCAGCCCTCCATTCATTAGCCAGTATTGCCAGCCCTCCAGTTCATGTAGCTTGTATGTTAGTAAGGGGATTGGTCAAAAATATTGAGATCGACTGTGAGAAGGGCCCACTTGGTTGTATTTGCCCCCTTGCCAAAAGTCCCAGTTCTCCCTGCACCCCATCTTTAATCTAGGACAGGCCAATAGGAAGACAGGGTTCTTGCAGACGTATCCTCCCATAGGTCTAGTCCAAATACGGAGTGAGGGGACAAAGTGAGGAGAGGACCCTTGACAATTTAAGTATTACAGTATTGCAGCTGATCTACTATAAACCCAGGTTTATGGACTTAGCAGTTAAGGTCATTTTCCTGGTCTTCTTGTTTCGTCTAAAGGGAATATTTAGTAGGAAGATTAATTTTTTATATTACAAATACCGATTCTACATATTCTCTTCCTTTGTGAAAAATGATTAATTTCATACCCTTTGCTATGCTGGCTGATACCTGTTCTTCCCAGGATGCACCACATCCTTGGAATGTTCCAACAGTATTTCTACTGATTGGCTGTGGATGGGTCAAACATGCTCAGATCTCTACTGAGCAACATCAAACCCAGGGGCATGATCGGACTCTATAGGGGTCTCCACACACAGGAAGTCAGTAAAACAGGCAGACAAAATGCGGTGTTGTAGCAGATTATGGTTCACTGGATGTTGAAAACTCTCTTTTAGTTTTCTGAAAGCCTATGTATTTACCTGAAACCTCCCTTATATTGCCTAAATGACCCTTGTAAATGTAATAAAACCGTTTGCCTGGGGTTGATGTGGCCAGTGTCTGCTTTTTAGCCCGGCGAGTGGCCTTCTTACCCGACTCACCAAGGGCAAAAGACGAAAAGGAAAACTGTATTGTCCTGTATTTAAGCTGACGAGAAGTGATTTACTAAACCACGGATGGGCTTATGCTGGAGGTTTCTCAGCAGGCGTCTCGTGTTTGCTTTTGTACTGGTAGCAGTAAGTGCATTTATTAATATAATGAATGATTTCGTTCAGCCACTTATTCTTCTTATTTTTTTTTAACATGCTGTCTCCCGTAGTCGGCTGCTCGGTGTTTTAATCTGTGTTTAGCTGGTGGATTTTCCACGCAAGGCCCCTTTCTTCTTGGAAGAGGCGAAGCTGAAAAGGAAAAATTGAAATGATATTTACTTAAATAAAAACAGTATTAAGTCGCCAACGAGAAAAATAGCATTAACCAGATTTGCAGTGTAAATAAGCTGTGCAACAAATAAAATAAGTAATTTGTTTTAAAAAGTTAATTAAATGGGAAAATAAGGTCTAATATAGGAGAACTAAACACCCAGATTAGAAAGCAAGATCTCTAGCTTCCATTTCGCTGTGCCAGAACTGCATTATCTTTATTGTACTACTGAGCAAGCTGAGGTGTAGTGAGGTTATGATGGGCTATGATCTTGGACCCCTTATCGGTCAACTTCCATTTGCTCCCCCCCCAAATAAGAAACTTGCAATGCATGCTTTTACGGAAATGTCCACCTCCCACCCCCCCCCACCCCAAGACCACAGTCCTTACCCAGCAGTAGGGTTCAGCTTCATTCAAATGTTCACCAGCCCCCTTAATAGTGGCATGAGCTCTTTATGAGCTTGCACATGCAAAGGGAGGTGGGGGGGAGCAGCAGTCATTGTCCAAGACTGTTATGGAAAAAACAGAGGCCTGTGAACATTGGAGTGAAGCTCTTCCTTCAGGAGGGTCTTACAGCAGAGTGGGTAGTATTGCATTCATTGGGGTTTGTGTGCGTAGGTAGGTGAATTATGGTTTTGTCGGGGGGGGGGGTGGGGGTTTTTAAATAATCTTCAGTGATCCCGGTTATCATTTACCACTCTGTGGGTTTTAAAAATAGGGTCCAGTATTCCATATCAAGGCAAATGTTTATATTGTTCTTTTTTAGTAGCCAGAAACATCTCCAATCTCTACCCCAGGACCTTTAATCCTCTCTCTGAAGAAGGCCTACAAAAAATACAATATGGTCAACGCTGAACCAAATGAATGAGCAATAGAGTGCACGTCTGACCGAGCAATATTTTATCTAGTTGGTTATTGCTGTTTAAGAAAAAAAATCCATGACACAGTCTTATATTGGTTTCTGAAATCTGGCAAAAAGCCAAAATGGATGTTTATTAACCCTGTGCCAAAGTCCAGGAAACTGAAGAGTAGGAGGTGTCTTCCTGTGTGAAAGGTTTCCGCTCTCCTCCTTGTCCTCTGAGAGGACAGTGGCGCATGTGCAGGGGAGCCCTTTCCCCCTCCCTCATCTCTCAGGAGCCCTCTCTGCTGCCGGGTACCCTACCTTCTAAAACTCAAACATATTTTAGGGCACCCTATCCCACCCCAAACCCGTTTGATAAAAAAGCTGCTGAACTCTACTTACAATCCTTCATTCGCCCTGCCTCTCACCTACCAGAGAGACGCGACTGCCGTACTGGCCACCTTGTTAGACCTAAACTAAAATTAACAAACCCTAGAAGAAGTTGGGGGGTGGGCTAGTGGATGTTCTCTTTAATATGTTAAATGTTTAGTTTTAAGGTGGACATACCATTTAAAACCGTCTTTCTTTGTGTTTTTGTATGTTTGTAGATTTTATTTATAAAGCGCCACATGGGTACGCAGCACGTACATTATAAAAATAGAGTAACAAACAAAGCACACGAACATTAAGTGAACACCAAGTTTCCGCATAATACCAAGGTATCAAAACAGAAAAACTGGGACACGTCATAAGAAGGGGAGGGGACCCTGCCAAGGACGCACAAAAGCGATCTGATACGTATATGACATAAAAGTAAAGGAACTATGCTACATGCCAGAGCAAGATGTGAATCACACTGTGCCAAAGTTTGAGACATGAAATCTGTGACATACATCGGTTGAAACCATTTCTCAGAGGGGGAGGGCCAATGAAGGTATCATTTGTCCCGTACAACCATAAAGGTAATTTAGCATAGTATCGCTATATAAAAACTTATTTTTTTCTCTCTCAACCTACAGGTCAAGGTTTGTTCCAGAACCGAAGAACAAAACAAAGAAAGATCAGAGCAGGGACTCTGAGAAACGCTCCACTTCCACTTCTGAATCTTTGCCACTTGCAATATTTTGCGTTTATTGGAACAAGGTAGACTTTTGTCAGTCCCAGCACCTCCCAATTTGATCTCCTCCAGTCCAAACAAACATTCCTCTGTGAAGTGGATCCAGTCTGGGACACCAGTAGCACTTCACCAGGCATCACAGTACCCTCCTGGGCAGCAGCCTTCACCCTTCAAGTTCCATCTCTTGCACCTCCGTCTCTCCGAGGCTAACAGCCCCTCTTTGTTTTCCAGGCCCTATATTGGGAGGTCTACATGAAATACCCGCTGGGTATGGACTGGGCAGACTCGGCTTTTGAGCCTTACAACACGTTTGGAAGGAAGATGTTTCAACAAAAAGTCAGCTTCCTAAAGATTAAACGCATGACTAAAACAAAGGTGTCTAAATCCAGTGTGTACGCATTCTGGTCGCACATCATGATCGGTTTCCACGTGGACTTAAAAGACTGTTACCAAATGTGTCTAGTGGTGTGTGTGTGTTGTGTGTTGTTTCACAGTGGTAACATATCTGATATATGAAGGGTTCATTACTGGACATGAAGAGCATCTTAAGGCACATGTGAGTTGGAAGCAGAAATATATATATCTTTATAAACACTTTTAAGTGATCTTTCAAGGGAATCTATCATTAAGAATCCTCTGTAAAAAAACGAACAAAAAAAAACAGCCTTAAGCGCGGTGTCATATATTTCTATTTTATTTTAGTAACAAAGGGGATTTTTTTTTGACTTTGTGTTTTTTCTGTCTGCTGTCTTTTGAGGATAACCTTAACATTCTAAGGTGAGGTTTGCACTTAGAGAATATTTTAAATTTGTCGCTTTGAGTTAGATCCAACAACTAATGAGAAACATACATCGGTTGCTTACTTATGGTACATGTAGCTAATCTTAATTTGGGATCTGTGACAACAAAATTACCTTCCCCACCATTTTATTATTATTATTTTTTTTTTGCTTTCCAAACAAATATGAAAAGGTCACGGTGGCCCCACTTGCATGTTCCATCTACCATTTTGTATGTTCCAAATTTTTGTTATTTTGTATCATCATTTTATAAAGATGTGTCTGGAAAGGATCAGTGGGATTTGTGGCAGAAACGGAAACAATTGACACTATTTGTCAGTACATTTACCTTAAAAAGACCATTATGCACCATCTATTATTTCCTTTGAGTAGGCCTAGTGTTTTATGAAATTTACAGGAGAGTTGGAGGTAAAACATACTCAGGGAGATTCACCCAGAGCCGCACGTGCTCTGGGCAAATCTCCCAGTCAGTTATCAGCTGGCGTTAAAGTAGCTGTGCAGCCTTTGGTGAATAGGCTGCGGGCTGGGCAAGTGCCTCTTTGATACCCGGGTTAAATTCATGCTAACCAATCATAAATCAGTTACCATGATCTTAACCCCTGATCCACGTGGCTGGCCGGCAGTGAATTAGCCTGTTGTTTCTTGAAACTGCTAATTAAAACAATGTATTACTTGCCTTTCGAAGTATATCACCTAAACTGAAATAAACCTCTGAAAATAAAGATGTCCTGCAGTTACAGAACCTCACTCCAGCCTCTAACTAGCACAGTGTCTTAAAAGTAGCTTTTTCTGCATGCAGCGCACTGTGAGCATGCCTGAGTCAGGGATGTGGAAAGGAGGAGATGTTAGAAGTGAGTGGAGGACATGTTACCATATGTGTTTTCTCTGGTTAGAAATAACATAAAGGCTAACTCACAGCACCCTCACAAACCTAGTTTTTCATTATACTTTCTCCAGCGCTCCTAAGGAAACACTTATAGACCCTGATCTCTTACTGGCAGGCTCAGCCTACCTTTGCTGCTGTTGCAAGCTTGATTACAAGCTTTACACAGCAGGCAGGGAGGCTGCTTTGGTAGCATTTGCCAGTCATTTGCCATATTTCACACTTACATCAACGTCACGCCTTGACTCACATTGCTATCTGAAACCTAAGAAGAGCTGAGTAAGGAATTAAGTTTACACAAAAACACTTTGCAGGGTAGAGAGTGAACGAGATGGCAAGTTTGTTTTGAGATAGCAGTTCTGCGGAACTTTTGAAATTCCAAAAATCTTATTTGAAATCCATTGAAACGGAAATGTAATATTTCTGAATGGAATTTTCGAATGAATGTTCGTTTTTTCAATATTTCGATCCACGGATTTTCGAAACCAGCAGTTACCAAAGTAAAAAACCAGGCTTGTTCTGGGATTCATCACTAGTGAGGGGGGCTGCATATAAATAGAATTTTTTACAATGAGGCTGGATGTACCCTTAGGAAGGCAAATGAAGGCTGGGCGGTACCTTTATGAAGGCAAATAAAGGCTGAGTACCTTGGAAGGCAAATGAAGCTGGAGTACCTTTAGGAAGGCAATGAAGGCTGGAGGTACCCTTTAGGAAGGCAAATGAAAGGCTGGAGGTACCCTTTACGTAAGGCAAAAAAAGGCTGGGGGTACCCTTTAGGAAGGCAAATGAAGGCTGAGGTACCCTTTAGGAGCAAATAAAGGCTGGAGGTACCCTTTAGGAAGGCAAATGAAATGCTGGAGGTACCCTTTAGGAAGCAAATAAAGGCTGGAGGTACCCTTAGGAAGGCAAATGAAGGCTGGCTATAAGGCAAATAAAGGCTGAGGTACCCTTTAGGAAGGCAAATAAAGGCTGGAGGTACCCATTTAAAAGCAAATAACGCTGGGTACCCTTTAGTAGGCAAATAAGGCTGGAGGTACCCTTTAGGAAGGCAATAAAGGCTGGAGGTACCTTTAGGAGGAGGCAAATGAACGGCGGAGGTTACCCTTAGGAAGGCAAATAAGGCTGGAGGTCCCCTTTAAGGCAAGGCAAATGGAAGGCTGGAGGTACCCTTAGGAAGGCAAGCGATACATAAATTAGCAGAGGCTATAATCATTTTGGACTATGTTTCTCTGCATGTTATTATTTAATACTGAGTTTTCTTCCCCCAAAAGAACTTTATTCTTTACAATGGTATCCTGATTATAAAATGTTATGCAGCTATCTTTACCAAGAACAGAATTCCCTTTAAAAAAACACCCTATAAGTTAATTAAATTTGATTAATGTTGGATATTTTCCAGGGTATATTATATTGTTAGATGCAGCCCTCATTACGTGTATTGTGAAACTAAAGCTCTTAAATTCCTGCGTTATAGATAACAAACCCCATTTGGGATTTTTCTTAATTTCTCATAAAAAAACCACCCTCAGATTTTACTGCTTACAACTGAGATTCTCTTTGGTCACGCATAGAAAACTGCTTTCATTTCATGCTTCGAATAGTATAATAAATGATTGGGATCATTATACAATGTTAATGGGTGAGTATTTTTTTAGCTAAATCTAAAATGTATTATCTCAAAAGATACAGCTTGCCAAATTTCTCTGTATCTGTGAGGGGCAATAAGGTAATTCTTTTTTTTAAAAGGCCAACTATACTCATATGAGGTAACTGACTGGCTCTCTCCCCAGTCAGAGTCACTGACTCACCTCCAATTCTCTACAATGAAGGATAGGACAAGATAGTTAAAGGTGCTGTAGAGGAGTCAGTTACTGTATGAGTTTAGTATCCTTTTTAGAAATTATTAAAACTGTTTACTGCTAGTCTTTAATCTGAAAATATTTCTATCCAAGAACCCAGTATTTGGTGGCTTAGATATGTAATGTCCTTCGAGACTATTTTGTTGGATAACGTGAATGTTTGGTTAAAAAGGTTCCTGTTCCATAAATCACACGGTGATAGCCTGAAAATCAAGATATGGATTTATTTAGCAGTTTATGTGTCTATGTCATTAATCACCAATTTATAAAAAAAACAAACCTTGTACCAATTATGTTGCACTCATTGGGACTGTTAAAAACACTTTGCAGAAATAAGGCACTAATGACTTCATGTGTTTCAGTGGTCTGGTACAGATAAATGCTCCAAAATAAAAAGAATTGATTCTAATGCACTAGCCTAACAGACTGTGCCCTTTACATGGACACACCTTCTTTGTGGTTGTAAAATTTCTCGCAATTTATGACAATGGGAATCGTCTATTGGAATCAAATATATAGATTACTTTACTAAATATTTCTTCACAGTGTTTGTGATGGTGTGTGCTGCTTTATGAATGATCATGATCTGTTTAGATTTTTTATAAGAATGGGAGAATGGGTATACTTTGGTTGGTTCTCTCTGTACCCTCGTACTTATAAAAGGAGTTGACGGATTATTAGAGATCCTGCCATAGTCCAAGGCTATTGGCATTCTGTAAATGTCCAAAGTGGCAGATTGGCACTTAAATGGCAACGTATTGTCTAAGCTCCTCCTTACAATCATATTGTTATCGATCCATGGGAAAATGCGCTTCTTGCAGAACGTGTCTTCCTATTGGTAGGCCTGGGCAACAGTGGGGGTGGGCACAACACACCGAACAATTGTCCTTCAATACCATCTTGTTTTATTTGTATGTATCACACAGGCAAATCAAAGCTATGTTTTTAAAACATATGTTAAAAGCACTGTTTAAATAGTGGTGCAGAAGTTTGCCCAAGCTATAAATTGCTGCAACCATGAGATGTTTAGTTTTTTACCAGATTACTGCAGTTAAATACCTCTGATTGTACTGCAGTATAAAGCACAGTTCAAACACTTCTATTCATTTGTATTTATATCAAAAATCCCTAATTGGTTTTAAAATATTTTAGAGCGGGAAATGGTCGTTAGCATTTTCACTTGGCGTCAGCAAATACTAACTCAACGCTTTCAATTTTGGTTAGTGTTTTTTTATTTATCATATAGTATGATGTAAATAATGAACCAATCAGACAGTTATTAGGTCATGGGGCCTCTTTTTAGGATATATTCCTGTAACACACAATATCCAAGTATAACTTGTAATATATTTTTATAAATAGTGCTTAGTTATGTCTCATGTCCGCGGCGTAACTATTAATTACCGGGGCCCCCAGCAAAACTTATGATGGGGGCCCCTCTCCCCTGCTTATCTACAGTGGTTTTCAAGTCTGCACCCTGGTATTTATGCCGCTGATCAGTGTCACATGAATTGCTGAAAACCTGTAGCTCTCTCAGTCTAGGAATGTCTCTAGCTTCTCTGGATCAAAAGTTAAAGGTTGTAAATTTACTTCCCTTGTCTATGCTGAGTCAGGACATGCTTTGCTGTGTAAAAAGCACATTCCCCTTTATTAGGTTGGTGGTTGTAGCTTAGTGATAAGTGAGGACCAAAGTAAAGGAACATCCAGTTTAAATATTCCAGACAGTTCTCCAAGGGTGCCACATATCTGGCCCACTATTAAAGTCTACATCCACTCACAGACAAACGATAGCAGAAGATTACGGATCTTTATATGCCGATGTCCTGTAACATTACAGGGCGGATCATTATTCACACAGCATTACCGGGCATAATGTCAATTACAAAGGATTTTCTCCTGGGCCATTGTTGGAATGTATAATGGAACGAGCCGAGCATTAAAGGATGTTGAATTTATAAAGATGTGACTCTTTTCTCTTATACACAGATCCTATTGGCCATATTATGCAATGGTGTTTTATGGGCGATCGTTATCTACGATCTACGATCCAGGTATAAATAGACTCAGGAATGACCCAACCTGACCCTTTACAGTTGGCCGAAATTTGCACATTGCAAGAGCAAATTCGGGTTTAACGTAGAATCCTTTAAAGCCGCACTCTCCAGTTGTGACATCACAATAGCTCTGTTCTCTCCAGTTGTGACATCACAATAGCTCTGTTCCACCAGGTTAGAATTACATTAGAAAGCATGCTTCTATAAATGAACAGAAGATTGTGTGCCTATTAATAGAATTAATGCTTTGCATGTAGAAAGTCATTTAATAATTGTTCCATATAGGAACCCTCTGTGGGGTGACATAACCTGTGTAAGGTCAGTGGGGCGTTATATTGTGTAGTGGAATAAACATCCCAGTTACGTTCTTACATGGCAATGTCAGGTCCCAACCGCACTGTCTTCCACAGAGGGGGTATTACTAGTTTCCCTTAATCTAGTTCATTCATAAACTATATTAAGGAAGGATGTTGAAAGGTTTTACATTGAAGACACTTAATAATGTAATAACCAGATAATAACTGTGCAATGCTTAGGGTAGAAATTGCTAAGGAAAGGGAACGGTTCATTGCATTCAGTTCCAATGGATCCAGGGATTTTTCCAATGATATTAGGAACCAGAGTATTTTCCCCCTTTTTCATTAAGCAGGAAGTCTGACTGGGGGATTCACTGAATTAAGTGGCATCCTCGGTAGGAGAAAAGGGTTAAACTACACAAACTACACAACTAACTTAACATGACAACTTTCTTTTGTTAGCAGGTGGGGTATTGTGGGGGACATTAATGTATTACAACAGACTCACTATTCATTTACACTATTCACTATATAAATTTATCTCTATTCACTATATTCATTAATCACTCTTCACTATATGGATTACACTATTCGCTATTTCATATATCACCATTCACCATATTCATTTATCACTATTCACCATATCATTTATCTCTATTCACTATATAAATTTATCTCTATTCACTAATTCATTAATCACTCTTCACTATATGGATTTATCACTATTCGCTATTTCATGTATCACATTCACCATATTCATTGTATCACTATTCACCATATTCATTTATCTCTATTCACTATATAAATTTATCTCTATTCACTAAATTCATTAATCACTCTTCACTATATGGATTTATCACTATTTCGTATTTCATGTATCACCATTCACCATATTCATTTATCACTATTCACCATATTCATTTATCTCTATCACTATATTAATTATCACTATTACCATATTCTTTATCATATTCACCATATGGATTTATCACTATTCACCATATTCATGTATCTCTTCATATTCATTTATCACTATTACCCATATGCATGTATCACTATTCACTATATTGTTGTATCACTATTCATATATCTATTTATCACTCTTCACTATACTCATGTTCACTATTCATATATATCACTATTCACCATGTATTTACACTATTCGCATATTATTATTTCTATTCACTATATTCATTATCACTATTCACCATATCATTTATCGCTTATCAAATTCATTTATCACATCACCATATTCATTTATCACTATTCACCATATGCATTATCACTGTTCCCCAATTCATGTATCTCTATTCACTATATTCATTTATCACTATTCACCATATGCATGTATCACTATTCACCATTATGTATCTCTATTCACTATATTCATTTATCACTATTCACCATATTCATTTATACTATTCACCATATGCAGGTATCACTATTCACTATATTATGTATCACTATTCACTATATCTATTTATCACTCTCACTATACTCATGTATCACATTCATATATATATATATATATATATATATAGATAGTATATTATATATATATATCACTATTCACCATATTTATTTATCACTATTCGCCAATTTCATTTACTCTATTCACTAATATTCGTATCACTAGTCACTATATATATTTATCCCTATTCAACCTATTCATTTATCTCTATTCTCTATATTCATGTTCACTATTCACTATATCAGTATCACTATCACTATATGTATTTATCACTATTCACTATATTACATTATCAGGATAACAAGAAATATTGCTACCTTCGCACAAACAATAGGTACTACTACAAACTATGATAAGTTTATTCCCTTCACAGTAGAAATAATTTGTACATTAATATCCGATAATATGAGATCACTATTTTATCCCATTAGTAATTTAGTAGTTTACCATTACCTACAAGGCGACTTTACAACGAACAAAGTGATTTCTGAGCAGATCCAGATTTTAGCAGCAAAATGTACATGTTGACCAATCACAGTCGCCTAAGCAAAGTGGAAGTAAAGGACCGTTAGGTGACTCTCATCCATAGCACAGTGGATGCGTATATCAATCCAATAAAGAGTTATATTTACTACATAAAAGTCTTTCAGGGTTTCAATAAAAGTTCTTATCGTTCAAAATGGGGCTAATTTTGCCCCAACCAATCAGATGTAGCTTTCAAATGTTAAATGAATCTGATTGGTTGGGGCAAAATTAGCACCTTTTAAACTAAGAACTTTTATTGAATCTCCCTGTTTATGTTTACAAGATATCTACTTTATAGTTCCTTGTCCCCAAGACCAACTGATATAAAACTCCGATATACTGATAAACTGTGCTAAATTTAACTTATGTGGCATTAAAAGGAAATATCATCCCTTTTAATTAACTTAAAAAAACTGGTGACTTGCAGTTATTTGCCCACAACCCCACTGCCATTTTACTAGTTTATTACATGTATTTGTAATGAAATCTTTAAGGATAATTATTGCTTCAATTTGGCAAAGTAAGTGGCTCCTCCCCTTCATTCAGTCAATCAAGGCTGCGTCAACTGACATAACAACCAATGATTGACTTCTGTCTCACCAGCTGCTTCCTCTGCACATGCTCAAGCTGATTTAAAAGCTCATTGAGACGGTGGAAGAGGCGGAACCGTACAGAATGGAAGAAACCTGTCATAATATCAGGTTCAAACTCATGTAATTAAACTGGAATAATAGCAGTTGGGGTTGGGGCAGATAACTGACAAGTCACCAGTTTTGTTTTAAGGGTGGACAGCCTTTAAGACATTTTTCTCGCCAAGGGACATAAACGGTAGACCCATTTTCTCACTTAGCCTGTAATTATCTGACTGTGCTGTACTGTATGGAAGTACTAGGTACTTACAATAAAAAAATAAAATAATACAAAATATTTCCCTTTCTCCTTATGAGAAATCTTCCAGATGGTTTTAAATGTATATGACAATCAATTAGGGGAAAAGAGGCTTTGGGTAATTTCCAGGATTCAGTATTCAATGAAGCTTATCGCTGCCTGTGATGTTCTCATTATAGATATGGGGAGTGTATTGTTCTGTGATCAGCAAAATGAACTTAAGAGACTTAAAGGGCATGTCCACCCCAAAAACTATAATCCCCCAAACTCGGCCCCACCATGTAGTGTAGTTTTAATCCTTACCTCACATCCCAGCTCCATAGGGTTCTCGGAGTGCCCCCCCAAAGTCCCAAAAACTGCCCACCGGAGGCTAGCAGGTCCATATAGGACACTGCCTGCTTCCTGGCTCAGGTAGATTTTTGCCATGCGTACTGCAGCTCTCTCCCCCCTCCCTCTCCCTCCCTCTCCCTCCCTCTCTCGATTCCCCCCCTATGATAAAATGATTTATATAGTATATTCCCCAAGGGCTCCCAGCCCCAACCGCAATATTTTTACCTTTAGAAAAGCTCCCCAAACTTTACTTACCTCTCGTCTTTCCTCCGGCGAAGTGAGCTGCCGGCAGCCGCGTCCGTGATTGGCTGCCGCTCAGCCAATCACAGACGCGGGCGGTCCCCCCTCTGCTTGCATTTTCTAGCAAGCAGAGGGCCGGGAGCGCGGCGGAGGAAAGGGGAGGGAAGTAGGTTTGGGGGGCTTTTTAAAAAAAAATTATGCGGTGGGGTGGGAGCCCATGGGATACAATATAAAAAAACAAAAACTGGGTGGACATGCTCTTATAGTTAAAAGTAAATGATACCGCTCATGCATCAGCCTCTTTCCCCTTTTATTATTGTGAACCGTGAGGGCAGTTGCAGTGGAATTCATGTCATAAAAACCCAACACTGAATTTTCAACTTCTCTCTTTATGTTATACTAGATGCCAAAGGGACGATCAGGGGATTGTTCTCCCAACAGGCCTGGAGGATTTGGATCGACCCAAACGAACCCGAACATCCTTCACAGCCTGAACAACTTACCGCTTGGAGCTTGAATTCCAGAGTGCCAATATGTTGTTGGTAGAGAGAGGACCGAGCTTGCAAGGCAACTCAACCTATCAGAAACCCAGGTAAGAGCACACACATGACCTTCTGAGGCAGGAAGGAATGTCACAGTATGGCAAACAGCCACCATAACAGTGGGGAAATCCTTTTAAAAACGGGGGTAGGGTTAGGGGTACTCAGCCTCCGTTTCCGGTCCGTGCCAGTTTAACTAAACTCCCTTAAAATAGCCATGTCAAAAAAAATTACCCATGGTGGAATGTTTTGGAAAGATTAGATCTCGGTTTGCGTTACATGTTAAGGCTCGACACACGTGCGTCGCGGTTCGTCGCGCGCTGACGTTGTGTATGAACGAACGTTTCAGACGATAATCGGCCGTGGTGTAGGCGATTTTTGGGCAACGACCCGCGATCGCACGTGTACGTGCCTTTAAATGCCATGGTTTTTATGCGGCTAGTTTCATGTTTTACAGTTAGATGCCAGGATTTACATGCGGTAGTTTGTGTTTACAGTTAGATGCCATGGTTTACATGCTGCTAGTTCGTGTTTGCAGTTAGATGCCATGGTTTACATGTGGCTAGTGTGTGTTTTACAGTTAGATGCCATGGTTTATATGTGGCTAGCTCGTGTTTACAGTTAGATACCATGGTTTACCATGCTGCTAGTTCGTGTTTGCAGTTAGATGCCATGGTTTACATGTGGCTAGTGTTGTTTACAGAGATGCCATGTTTATATGTGCTAGCTCGTTGTTACAGTTAGATGCCATGGTTTACAGCTGCTAGTTCATGTTTGCAGTTAGATGCCATGGTTATATGTGGCTGTGTGTGTTTACAGTTAGATGCCATGGTTTAATGTGCTAGCTCGTGTTTACAGTTAGATGCCATGGTTTACATGCTGCTAGTTCATGTTTGCAGTTAGATGCCATGGTTTACATGTGGCTAGTGTGTGTTTACAGTTAGATGCCAGTGGTTTATATGTGGCTAGCTCGTGTTTACAGTTAGATGCCATGGTTTACATTGGCTAGTTCGTGTTTACAGTTAGATGCCAGGATTTACATGCGGCTAGTTCGTGTTTACAGTTAATTGCCAGGATTTTACGTGCGGCTAGTTCAGGTTTACAGTAGATGCATGGTTACATGCGGCTAGTTCCATGTTTACAGTTAGATGCCATGGTTTACATGCGGCTAGTTCGTGTTTACAGTTAGATGCCATGGTTTATATGTGGCTAGTTCGTGTTTACAGTTAAATACCAGGATTTACGTGCGGCTAGTTCAGGTTTGCAGTTAGAGCCATGGTTTACATGTGGCTGTGTGTGTTTACAGTTAGATGCCATGGTTTATTGTGGCTAGCTCGTGTTACAGTTAGATGCCATGGTTTACATGCTGCTAGTTCATTGTTTGCAGTTAGAGCCATGGTTTACATGTGGCTAGTGTGTGTTTACAGTTAGATGCCATGGTTTATATGGGGCTAGTTCGTTGTTTACAGTGATGCCAGATTACATGCGGCTAGTTCGTGTTTACAGTTAAATGCCAGGATTTACGTGCGGCTAGTTCAGGTTTACAGTTAAATGCCAGGATTTACGTGCGGCTAGTTCAGGTTTACAGTTAGATGCCATGGTTTACATGCGGCTAGTTCGTGTTTACAGTTAGATGCCATGGTTTACATGTGGCTGTTCGTGTTTACAGTTAGATGCAGGATTTACATGCGGCTAGTTCGTGTTTTACAGTTAAATGCCAGGATTTACGTGCGGCTAGTTCAGGTTACAGTTAGATGCCATGGTTTACATGCGGCTAGTTCGTGTTTACAGTTAGATGCCATGGTTTACATGCGGCTAGTTCGTGTTTACAGTTAGATGCCATGGTTTATATGGGGCTAGCTCGTGTTTACAGTTAGATGCCATGGTTTACATGCTGCTAGTTCATGTTTGCAGTTAGATGCCATGGTTTACATGTGGCTAGTGTGTGTTTACAGTTAGAGCCATGGTTTATATGTGGCTAGCTCGTGTTTACAGTATGATGCCAGGGTTTACATGCTGCTAGTTTCATGTTTGCAGTAGATGCCATGTGTTTACATGTGGCTAGTGTGTGTTTACAGTTAGATGCCATGGTTTAATGTGGCTAGCTCGTGTTTACAGTAGATGCCATGGTTTACATGCTGCGTAGTTCATGTTGCAGTTAGATGCCATGGTTTACATGCTGCTAGTTCATGTTACAGTTAGATGCCATGGTTTACATGTGGCTTATTCGTGTTTGCAGTTAGATGCCATGGTTTACATGTGGCTAGTGTGTGTTTACAGTTAGATGCCATGGTTTATATGTGGCTAGCTCGTGTTTACAGTTAGATGCCATGGTTCATGCTGCTAGTCATGTTTGCAGTTAGATGCCATGGTTTACATGTGGCTAGTGTGTGTTTACAGTTAGATGCCATGGTTTATATGTGGCTAGCTCGTGTTTACAGTTAGATGCCAGGATTTACATGCTGCTAGTTCATGTTTGCAGTTAGATGCCATGGTTTACATGCTGCTAGTTCATGTTTACAGTTAGATGCCATGTTTACATGTGGCTTATTCGTGTTGCGTTTGCAGTTAGATGCCATGTTTACATGTGGCTAGTGTGTGTTTACGTTAGATGCCATGGTTTATATGTGGCTAGCTCGTGTTTACAGTTAGATGCCATGGTTTACATCTGCTAGTTCATGTTTGCAGTTAGATGCCATGGTTTACATGTGGCTAGCTCGTTGTTTACAGTTAGATGCCAGGATTTACATGCGGCTAGTTCGTTGTTTACAGTTAAATACCAGGATTTACGTGCGGCTAGTTCAGGTTTACAGTTAGATGCCATGGTTTACATGCGGCTAGTTCGTGTTTAAGTAGTGCCAGGATTTACATGCGGCTAGTTCGTTGTTTACAGTTAAATGCCAGGATTTACGTGCGGCTAGTTCAGGTTTACAGTTAGATGCCATGGTTTACATGCGGCTAGTTCGTGTTTACAGTTAGATGCCATGGTTTACATGTGGCTTATTCGTGTTTACAGTTAGATGCCATGGTTTACATGTGGCTTATTCGTGTTTACAGTTAGATGCCATGGTTAACATGCTGCTAGTTCATGTTTACAGTTAGATGCCATGGTTTACATGTGGCTTATTCGTGTTTGCAGTTAGATGCCATTGTTTACATGTGGCTAGTGGTGTTTACAGTTAGATGCCATGGTTTATATGTGGCTAGCTCGTGTTTACAGTTAGATGCACATGGTTTACATGCTGCTAGTTCATGTTTGCAGTTAGATGCCATGGTTTACATGTGGCTAGTGTGTGTTTACAGTTAGATGCCATGGTTTATATGTGGCTAGCTCGTGTTTACAGTTAGATGCCAGGATTTACATGGGCTAGTTCGTGTTTACAGTTAAATGCCAGGATTTACGTGCGGCTAGTTCAGGTTTACAGTTAGATGCCATGGTTTACATGCGGCAGTTCGTGTTTACAGTTAGTGCCAGGATTTACATGCGGCTAGTTCGTGTTTACAGTTAAATGCCAGGATTACGTGCGGTGTTCAGGTTTACAGTTAGATGCCATGGTTTACATGCGGCTAGTTCGTGTTTACAGTTAGATGCCATGGTTTACATGTGGCTATTCGTTGTTACAGTTAGATGCCATGGTTTACATGCGGCTAGTTCGTGTTTACAGTTAGATGCCATGGTTTACATGTGGCTTATTCGTGTTGTTTACAGTTAGATGCCATGGTTAACATGCGGCTAGTTCATGTTTGCAGTTAGAGCCATGGTTACATGCGGCTAGTTCGGTTGCAGTTAGATGCCAGGTTTACATGCGGCTAGTGTGTGTTTAGAGTTGAATAATATCCAGGGACAGAATATTCATTAAATCTAGTGCAGCTGAAGGTTTAATGCCTTTTCAAAACTTGAGGTTAATTCATTCCTATTCTGCTGTCAATAGCCCAGTGTACCTTAAACTTGTGCGAGTAACAAACATTAACAAAATTGTGTTTATAAATATTCAGTTATTCTTCTATTTCGTCCTTCAACCTCCTCTTCCTATTCTACAAATTAGCAGGGTTATTCAATAAAAGTTCTTATAGTAAAATGGTGCTAATTTGCCCCAACCAATCAGATCTATTTAACATTTGAAGCTAACATCTGATTGGTTGGGGGAAATTAGCACCACTTTTAACGATAAGAACTTTTATTGAAACTCCCTGTATGTCTTTGCCATTGATCATACAGTCATCATTTAACAAAGGACGTATCAGTTTTATTTGCAGTGGAATCAACAACCTTACAGAGTGTTAACCTTCCAACGTTCCTTTTGGAAGCAAAGAGCATTTTCCACTTTACCTAGAAAATGACATTTGGAAGGGAATTGGTTACAACTGGACCACACATTGAAGAGTTGATTATTTCCAATAGATCACATAAGGGGAATTCCAGGCACTTCTCGGATATTCAAAAATCTAGTTTTGTACAGTAATATTCATAAGTAAATGGCAATGATCTATCTGGGTACAGTTGACAACTTGAATTAACAGCTATCAAGCAAACAATTTGTAAATTCCACCTATAGCCAATTACATAAAGCTACTTATTCCATGGCCGTTGGGATTATTATATTTGGGATTTATATATCTTCTGCAGTGTTTTACAATTACATGTATACATACACTTCTTGTCTTTCCTGTCTATCTGAACCTGTGACAGTCACATGATGTGCTGTGTAAGAAGCCCTCCTCTAAAAAAAAAATCTTCTATGAAGCTAGATAAAGACCTGCAACCATATCTGTCCCTTTCCTCCCGCTTTGGGCACCATAGGGAGAGAAAAAAAAATCAGGCTTGTGGCAAGCTGCAATATGTTATTACACATCAGTATAACACAATCAGTATAACGCATACGACAACTGTGCCATTGGCAGAAAAACAGGTGAATTTTAAGTGTGAAGCTTTCTCCTGTGCATTAATTAGCGATCAGGACAATAACGACATTGTTTACAAATACAGAGATAACCTGAATGGCGTCCCGCTAGTTATCAATGGCGCGTTCCATACATATAATTACCTGCATTAATTACCGAGCAGCTGAGAACAAATGACTCTCAGCGCAATCAGGAATTTTTCTGTATTTCACTGCTGGAAACTCTGACGAAAACGAGTTAATGTAAATAATACACTGATCCTGCCCCTGGACTATGTGACACTAAGTATTAACCCTTTAATGGGTGGAGATATTTCCCTACCACCTTAAGAAAATTAAAAAACAGTCCAGCGTGTTTAGAAATAATTGTGGAGTAGTTTAGTAAATTTGCATTTTTTGACAAACCCAGCCTGAAACATTTGGCTAGAATCACTGGAAATTTTGAATCTATGTCTTTGTGCAGGTTTTTTTTTTGTAATTATTTGCACAATAACTGCATGTTGTGCTTCAATTGCAATGACCGCTTGGAGCCTGCATAGAAATCCGTCTCAAAGCGGTGATCTTGCCGTCTGTATGAACGTATAGAAATCCGTCTCAAAGCGGTGATCTGCCGTTCTATATGAACGTATAGAAATCCGTCTCAAAGCGGTGATCTGCCGTCTGTATGAACGTATAGAAATCCGTCTCAAAGCGGCGATCTGCCGTCTGTATGAACGTATAGAAAATCCGTCTCAAAGCGGCGATCTGCCATCTGTATGAACGTATAGAAATCCGTCTCAAAGCGGTGATCTGCCGTCGTATGAAAGTAGCCTCAGACACGCGAAGACTTATTATGAGAGATGGACTCGAACCCGGTTTCCAAAACGGATTTCGGGATCCGCCGGAACTTGGACTTTGCAGATTTCTCCCGAACCGCGGAACTGTTTTCCATGCTTCGAAATGATGAGAATTTTCTGATTGAAAAATTTTACATTTTTGCGATTTCTAGAAATTTTTATTTTAAATTTCGACAATTTTAAAATTTCTAGAAATTTCAAAAATAACACGAATGCCGACCAGGAAGGCATGAGGGCATGAGGGTAGCGGTACTTGATCGGTTATTGTACGTGCTCCCAGACCATTGTCCAGGTCCCTGAGCCATTTAAAGTAGTTACCATTGCTATTCTTTATTTTAGGCGGAACTTTCGATTTTTTTAACGCCCATTGATTCTCACAAACTTGCAACAACTTGAAACAACCAATCAGATGTTAGCTTTCAAATGTTAAATAAGATCTGATTGGTTGGGGCAAAATTAGCACCATTTTAAACGATAAGACTTTTATTGAACCTCCCTGATAGTGTTATTGGGACCTATCCCATACTGTGCATGAAAAGAAAGTTATTATAGGATTAGAATTCTGTCAACAAGTAGAGTTAAAGGATATGTCCATCAAAAAATTTACTTTTTCTAACTGTTTTACTGAGAACAGAGGGTAAATGCACTATTTCTTACCTCCTGTTCTTCAGTGAATCTAGCAGGAAAACTTACCGGGATCGTTCCAGCGCTGACAGAGTCGCGGACAAAATCCCTGACGCCTCCGACTCTTCCACTTCCACGCATGCGCGCACAGTGCAAAGGAATGGAGGAGTCGTCGTAGGCGTCGGGGATTTCAGCCGTGGCTTCTGTTCAGCTCGGAACGACTGGTAAGTTCTCCTGCTCTCCTGCTAGATTCACTGAAACGAGAGGTAAGAAATTGTGCCTTTACCTCCTGTTCTTCAGTAAAACAGTTAGAATGAAAGTTAATTATTTGATGGACATACCCTTTAAACTAGCCGACTTTAAATTCACAGCACATCTGTTCATTTACTGTTATTACTGTGATTAATTAGATATGTGGGTCCATTCATTTTCCCATAAACTCTTGATCGAAATGCTGCCCTCTGGTTGTCTAAAATTGAATTTTTGAGTACACAACATAAAGCAGATGCATCCTTGTGAGGAGACACTGTTGGGCCCCTGTTAAGAGTAAATGATGAATTGTTGGGGGTTGTGGAGATTGTAGTTCAGGTGTGTCAGGCTCCCTTTCTGGTAATAGTGGAAGATGAACAGGTATCCCTTGTAAAGCTCCACTTCATCTCTGCTCACTGCTGCCCCTTCCGTGAGAGGAGGACGAGATGGTGCATTATCTCCATAGGTTGTAATGCGGGTCACAGGGAGGTTAATATACTCTATAGGTTAGGAGTTCAGTGAGCGGATAGGCCAAGCAGCATCTGCTCTGCCAATATCTTTATATAGAGCTAAAAGGAAGGAGGAAGCAGCTGCAGGGAAGTAGGTCACGTAATGTGTCTTCAGGGCAGCGAGAGATCAAACCCATCCCTCCACTTATATGTATACCTACATGTATGGTGTGTACTGCACAGCCTCAGTGTTTTCAGGGATCATGAATAACTATTACTTAACATCTACCTACCTATCTATCACTATTTATCTATCTATCTATCTATCTATCTATCTATCATCTGTCTGTCTATCTTCATCTATTTATCTATCAATCATCTATCTATCTATCTATCTATCATCTATCTATCTATCTATCAATCTATCTATCTATCTATCTATCTATCATCTGTCTGTCTATCTATCTATCATCTATTTATCTATCAATCTATCTATCTATACATCTATCTATCATCTATCTATCTATCTATCTATCTATCTATCTATTATCTATCAGTCTATCTATCTATCTATCTATCTATCTATCTATCATCTATCTATCTATCTATCTATCTATCTATCTATCTATCTATCTATCTATTATCTGTCTATTCTATCAATCTATCTATCTATCTATCTATCATCTGTCTGTCTATCTATCATCTATTATCTATCAGTCTATCTATCTATCTATCTATTATATCTATCTATAATCTATCTATCTATCTATCTATCTATCTATCTATTATCTGTCTATCATCTATCTATCTATCTATCTATCTATCTATTATCTGTCTATCTATCTATCTATCTATCATCTGTCTGTCTCTCTATCATCTATTATCTATCAGTCTAATCTATCTATATATCATCTATTATCTATCTATCTATCTATCTATCTATCTATCTATCTATCTATCTATCTATCTATCATCTTCTGTCTATCTATCTATCATCATTTATCTATCAATCTATAATATCTATCTATCTATCATCTATCTATCTATCTATCTATCTATCATCTGTCTATCTATCTATATCTGTCTGTCTATCTATCTATCATCTATTATCTATCAATCTATCTATCTATCTATCTATCATCTATCTATCTATCTATCTATCTATTATCTGTCTATCTATCAGTCTATCTATCATCTATCTATCTATTCAGCTATCATCTATCTATCTATCTATCTATCTATCAGTCTATCTATCATCTATCAGCTATCTATCTATCTATCTATCTATCTACTATCTATCATCTGTTATCTATCATCTATATATCTATCTATCTATCTATCTATCTATCTATCATCTGTCGTCTGTCTATCTATCTATCTATCATCTGCCTGTCTATCTATCTATCTATCTATCTATCTAATCTATGTAGCTATCATCTATCTCTATCTATCTACACTATCTACATCTTCCTCTCAATCTATCTATCTATCTTTCATCTATCTACAGTATCTCACACACCACATCATCGACTCTATCTGTTGTCTGTCTTCTTCTTCTATCTCATCTATTATCTAGCTATCTATATATTCCATCTCATCATCCTCATCTCCACATCTTCAGCATGCTATCTACTACATCATCTATCTATCTACGTATCTATCTATCTATCTATATCTATCTCGTATCTATCTATCTATCTATCTATCTCTATCTAGCATCATCGTCTATAAATCTATCAGCGATCTATCTATCATCTATCGTGTCTGGTCGCTGATAATCACGCACCCCTGAATCTACACACAACCACACATAGCATGCAAACACACAAATCATCATCATCTATGCAGCGATCACACACCACATACAGCACTATCTACACCGCATCACACACACCACACACACGGTCATCTAGCTATCTCTACACGATCACTATCACACGTATCACACGATCTATCACATCATCGATCAGCTATCATATCAAATACGACAACTACACACATCACATCTATCACACAGCTAAACTATGAACAGCGTCCAGCTATATCTATCGCAACCACTATCCTATCGATCTATCATCTATCTCTATCTATCACTTCTATCTATCCATCTATCTATCTAGCTATCTCATCCTGTCTATCTGTCTATCTATCTATCACTATCAGCTACACACACGCACTACACACACAAACACCCAGCAAACTAACACGACAACATCGGTGCACCACACTAAGCACACATCACATCGCAGCGACACACACTACACACAGACACATCGATCCATCCCAACACTATCACACACTATCTATCTATCTATCATATTCATCTATCTATCGTATCTATCTATACTATTCTATCTATCTATCATCACTATTACTCTATCTATCTCTCTAGTCTATCTACTATCTATCATATATCTATCTATCTATCTATCTATCTATTATTTGTCTGTCATGCCCATGTGGTTAGCCACTACTCGTCTTTATGTTCTATATACCTATCTCGTCTCTCTCTCTCTCTCTTTCTCTCTCTCTTATATCATCTATTTGTCTGTCTATCTACAGTATATGTGAATCTACAGTTTGGGAACTCCCTTCACTGATAGTCCTTCTTGCCTCATTCTGATTATATGTGAATTGATTTAAACCTTAGAATGTATGAAACCCAGTGGCGATTGGCTATTACCCATTACTATGAAAAACCTTTCAGTGTATATGTTACGAAGCACAACCGTTCCAATGTGACAAGGGCATAGAGCGAGGCTTCATCCATATCACAGTTTAATCCCTCAGCCTAAGGGGTGACAATGCAGAGTTAAGGACTTAAACTGTTGAGGTCACTGGCATAGCAGCTGTATAGGTCATCTACAGGGCACCCAGCTGAATGCACATAGGCACGCAGGGCAGGGAGCTATAGGAAGCACCCACCTTCAACAGAACTCATGATTTGACGGCACAGGGGATTAACGTCAAACGAGGAACCTCCTGATAGACACACGTGAAGTTCCTACATGTTCTTTGCAATGAAACACAAGCCATAATAGACATCAAACCCTTTGGACGAAAAGCCATAGTGCCATCAAATCCCTTAGAGGATAAGCATAGTAGACACCAAACATCATAGATGACCAAACATAGTAGACATCCAACCCCTCAGGAGTAAAGTAAACATCAAACCCATTTACAGAGCTAGGCAAAGTAGACATCAAACCCGATTAAAGAACAAGCTATATAGACATCACACTTGTAGGAGCACAAGCCTAGTAGACATCAAAACGTTTAATGATAACTATGGTGGGTATAACGTTTTTTTTAAATACTGTTAAAATGAAAAGTACTTTGGACAGGATATAGGACTGGTGATTCCTACCTTCCAGTATTGTGTCTGTGAGGAGCATTCTGCCAGTCTTCCTCCTGGCTTCAGAACTAACTTTAAAGGGCAACTAAAGCCACAGAACAACACTAAACCAGAAGACAGAACACCTTGATATAAAACCAGTAATCTGTGTCTTACCTGTCATTTTGATACAGGAGCTGGGAAATTTACCTAAATAACATATGGTTTGTGCTTTACTTCTTAGCATTCTAGCATCAGACAGTTTGGTCAACGACCATTATGTTTCTGCACATGCTCAGTCCTTAGCTATGGCACAAACGTGTTACAGTTGGTCACATCCATTAATAATATCTAGCCAATCCTTTTACAGGAGAGATAAAGCAAGAAGGAAGCATGTGACTGAGGTCAGGAGGTGTGTTCTAACACTGCACATACACACAGATACTTCATCCAGTTCTAACAGGCTTTGATTTACTTTAATAGAGTTTACTAAAGTGGCATTTTATAGTTTATTGGTGTTTTTAGGGGGGTTGTTTTCAGATTCTGGAGTATAAAATATTGGTTTAGTTTCTTCCTAATGCAGGAATAGTCCAGGACAAATAAAAAAATGTATGTGCTGTAGCTCCTCAACGAAACAACATTGTGTGGTAGGAATAATCAATCCTACTTCCTGCCCAACATACTTTCAATTTAGTAGACATTAACACCCTTAGAGGACAAGCCATGTAGAATCAAGCCTCTTTATAGCACAAGCTATAGTAGTACACATCAAACCCCTTTTGAGGACAAGCCATAGTAGAAATCAAACCACTTTAGTGACAAGCCATAGTAGATATCAAACCACTTTAGAGGGCAAGCCATAGTAGTATCAAACCCTTTAGAGGACAAGCCATAGTAGATATCACACCCTTTAGAGGACAAGCCATAGTAGATATCAAACCTCTTTAGTGGACAAGCCATAGTAGATATCAAACCCCTTTAGAGGACAAGCCATAGTAGATATCAACCCCTTTAGAGGACAAGCCATGTAAGACATCAAACCACTTTAGTGGACAAGCCATAGTAGATATCAAACCCCTTTAGAGGACAAGCCATAGTAGATATCAAACCCTTTAGAGGACAAGCTATAGTAGACATCAAACCTCTTTAGTGGTCAAGCACATAGAGACTCAAACCTCTTTAGTGGACAAGCCATAGTAGATATCAAACCCCTTTAGAGGACAAGCCATAGTAGATATCAACCACTTTAGAGGACAAGCCATAGTAGAAATCAAAACCTCTTTAGTGGACAAGCCATAGTAAGAAATCAAACCTCTTTAGTGGACAAGCCATAGTTGAAATCAAACTCTTTAGTGGACAAGCCATAGTAGAAATCAAACCACTTTAGTGTACAAGCCATAGTAGAAATCAAACACTTTAGTGGACAAGCCATAGTAGATATCAAACCTCTTAGTGGACAAGCCATAGTGAAATCAAACCATTTAGTGTACAAGCCATAGTAGATATCAAACCCCTTTAGAGGACAGCCATAGTAGATATCAAACCACTTAGTGGACAAGCCATAGTAGATATCAAACCACTTTAGTGGACAAGCCATAGTAGATATCAAACCCCTTAGAGGACAAGCCATAGTAGAAATCAAACCTCTTTAGTGTACAAGCCATAGTAGAAATCAAACCACTTTAGTGTAAAAGCCATAGTAGATATCAAACCACTTTAGGGACAAGCCATAGTAGATATCAAACCACTTTAGTGGACAAGCCATAGTAGATATCAAACCACTTTAGTGGACAAGCCATAGTAGAATCAAACCCCTTTAGAGGACAAGCCTAGTAGATATCAAACCTCTTTAGTGGACAAGCCATAGTGAAATCAAACCTCTTTAGTGGACAAGCCATAGTAGAAATCAAACCACTTTGGTGGACAAGACATAGTAGAAATCAAACCACTTTAGTGGAACAAGCCATAGTAAACATCACTCCACTTAGAGGCACCAGGAATTTTTGATGTAATAAAAATTCCCCTCTTAACTATATAGTTGTAAGGATTGATTCTTTAACTCCAAACTTACATTCCTAACAACCGAATATAACAGCAGATCTTTATGTCACTGAGACCTAATCTGCCTTCATGACCTTTCCATGAACCACAATGGAATTCGGGATAGTGATGCGTCAGGGATTATTCTAATTCTTCTTAAAACAGTGATATATCTGTACTATGTTTAGGGGGTCTATGAACGGCAATTATATAAAGACATCTGCAGCCCTGGAATAATCCCAGAAAACCAAGATCCTTACATTACACTGGGTATAGTTGGTGGCTTATGTTAAGAACCTTGGTTATCTAAAATCTAAGCAAACATAAAATCCAAGGAAAGGCTTTTGCAGCCCTAATAGACTTTATACACGTGATCCTCATTCTATAGTTATACAAGTGCAAGGCATTTGGGAGCAAACATAGACACTTTTCATGAGACAGTGACTTATATTTCTTTGACATTACAATATGATAACTGGATTCTAGTACATAACAGTTTACTTGGACACTTTAATGTACATGTACAATGTGAACTAGGACTCCCAGGACTGCCAGACCACTAATCCCTGACTAACCAAGCCCTATACATTTAAGTACAAAGCTCGGCAGGTAAGATATCAGTAAGATCTTTAAAGTGGGTCTGGTCCCAATGAAACAGGTTTGCACAGGGAAAAATATGTGACCTTTCAAACCCTTATCTTGATTGGCTGGAGAGCTGAAAAAAAACAACATCTGGCCCATCTATCCTAAAAGATTCTTAAAATTGGAAGTTGGACATACTAGTAAATCTCAGTGGGTTGAAATACTGATATCAGTAGTCCATTCATAGGTCTATATCAGTAGGTCATATCAGTAGGTCTATATCAGTAGGTCTATCTAGTAGGTCCATTTCAGTAGGTCTATATCAGTAGGTCTATATCAGTAGGTCTATATCAGTAGGTCTATATCGGTAGGTCTCTATCAGTAGGTCCATATCGGTAGGTCTATATCGGTAGGTCTAATCGGTAGGTCTATATCGGTAGGTCCATATCAGTAGGTCTATATCAGTAGGTCATATCAGTAGGTCATATCAGTAGGTTCTATATCAGTAGGTCTATATCAGTAGGTCTAAATCAGTAGGTCCATATCAGTAGGTCCATATCAGTAGGTCTAATCAGTAGGTCTATTGTAGGTCTATATGTAGGTATATATCAGTAGGTCCATATCAGTAGGTCTATTATCAGTAGGTCCATATCAGCAGGTCCATATCAGCAGGTCTATATCAGAGGTCTATATCATTAGGTCTATATCAGTAGGTCTATATCAGAAGGTCCATATCAGTAGTCTATATCAGTAGGTCTATAGTAGGTATATAGAGTAGGTCTATATCAGTAGGTCCATATCAGTAGGTCTATACGATTAGGTCTATATGAGTAGGTCTATATCAGCAGGTCTATATCAGCAGGTCTATATCAGCAGGTCCATATCAGTAGGTCTATATCAGTAGGTATATATCAGTAGGTATATATCAGTAGGTCATATCAGTAGATCTATATCAGTAGGTTTATATCAGTAGGTCTATATGTAGGTACTGTATATATCGTAGGTCTATATCAGTAGGTCATATGTAGTACTGTATATATCAGTAGGTCTATATCATAGGTCTATATCAGTAGGTCTATATGAGTAGGTATATCAGTAGGTCTATATCAGTAGGTCCATATCAGCAGGTCTATATCAGTAGGTCCATACAGCAGGTCTTTCAGTAGGTCCATATCAGCAGGTTATATCAGCAGGCCATATCAGTAGGTCTATATCAGAGTATATATCAGTAGGTCTATATCAGTAGGTCTATACAGTAGGTTATATGTAGGTACTGTAAATCAGTTGGTCTATATCAGTAGGCTATATGTAGGTACTGTATATATCAGTAGGTCATATCAGTAGGTCATAAACGCAGGTCTATATCAGTAGGTCCATATCAGCAGTCTATATCAGTAGGTCTATATCAGTAGGTCTATATCAGTAGGTCTATATCAGTAGGTCCATAACAGTAGGTCCATATCAGCAGGTCTATATCAGCAGGTCTATATCAGCAGGTCTATATCAGTAGGTCTATATCCTTTGTGGTCATGGCGGGCAGCCCCACACCATCATGTATTTCAGGAAATTCTGCTAGTGGTGTACCCAGCCTAAACCTGCTTATCTCCTGGCCACTTAATATTACACCCTGAGATCTTCTAGTACTCTAAAACCATTGAGATCTGCTAGCGCACTAATAACAATGAGATCTGCTAGCGCACTAATAAACATTGAGATCTGCTAGCGCACATAAACATTGAGATCGGCTAGCGCACTAATAAACATTGAGATCTGCTAGCGCACTAATAAACATTGAGACTGCTAGCGCACTAATAAACATTGAGATCTGCTAGCGCACTAATAAACATTGAAGTCTGCTAGCTGCACTAATAACATTGAGATCTGCTAGCGCACTAATAAACATTGAGATCTGCTAGCGCTCTAATAACATTGAGATCTGCTAGCGCACTAATAAACATTGAATCTCTACGCACTAAAAACATTGAGATCGCTAGCGCACTAATAAACATTGAGATCTGCTAGCGCACTAATAAACATTGAGATCTGCTACGCACTAAAAATTGAGATCTTCTAGCGCACTAATAAACTTGAGTCTGCTAGCGCACTAATAAACATTGAGATCTGCTAGCGCTCTAATAACATTGAGATCTGCTAGCGCACTAATAAACATTGAGATCTGCTAGTGCACTAATAAACATTGAGATCTGCTAGCGCTCTAATAAACATTGAGATCTGCTAGCGCACTAATAACATTGAGATCTGCTGGCGCACTAATACATTGAGATCTGCTGGCGCACTAATCTTGAGTCTGCTGGCGCACTAATAACATTGAGATCTCTAGCGCACTAATAAACATTGAGATCTGCTAGCGCACTAATAAACATTGAGATCTGCTAGCGCACAATAAACTTGAGATCTGCTAGCGCACTAATAAACATTGAGATCTGCTAGCGCACTAATAAACATTGAGATCTGCTAGCGCATAATAACATTGAGATCTGCTAGCGCACTAATAAACATTGAGATCTCTGCTAGCGCACTAATAAACATTGAGATCTGCTAGCGCACTAATAAACATTGAAATCTGCTAGCGCACTAATGAACATTGAGATCTGCTAGTGCACTAATAAATAATGAGATCTGCTAGAGCACTAATAACCATTGAGATCTGCTAGTGCACTAAAAACATTGAGATCTGCTAGCGCACTAATAAACATTGAGATCTGCTGGCGCCACTAATAACATTGAGATCTGCTAGTGCACTAATAAATATTGAATCTGCTAGCGCACTAATAACATTGAGATCTGCTAGCGCACTAATAAACATTGAGATCTGCTGGCGCACTAATAACATTGAGATCGCTAGCGCACTATAAACATTGAGATCTCTCTGGCGCACTAATAAACATTGAGATCTGCTAGTGCACTAATAAATATTGAGATCTGCTAGCGCACTAATAAACATTGAGATCTGCTAATGTTCTAATTACATACATTACAGCTGAAGTCCTGAGTTCGATTCCACCCTTGGACACATCTGCAAGGAGTTTTGTATGTCTCCCCGTGCTTGAGTGGGTTCCTGCGGGTACTCCGGTTTCCCCCCACAATCATAAAGATATACTGATAGGTTGTATGTACATAAAGTGATTAGATTGTAAGCTCTTCGGGGCAGGGCCTGATGTGAATTGATAGAAATAATTGTAAAGCGCTGTGGAAATGTAGCACTATATAAGAAATAAATACATACTACATTGAATCTGCTTGCACTCTAATATACATTGATATCGCTATAGCTCTAATATATATTTAGATCGCTTTAGCTCTAATATATATTGAGATCTGCTGTAGCTATAAATATATATTGAGATCTGTTGTAGCTATAATATCCATTGAATCTGCTATATCTCTAAATCACACTGAGATCTGCTAGCGCTCTAATATCCATGAGATCTGCTATAGCTCTAATATCCACTAAGATCTTCTAGCGCTCTATAGTATTGAGATCTGCTAGCGCTCTAATATCCATTGAGATCTGCAAGCGCTCAAATATCCTTGAGATCTCTATAGCTCTATATCCACTGAGATCTGCTAGCGCTCTAATATATATTGAGATTTGCTAGCGGTCTATATCCATTGAGATCTATATCTATAATATCCATTGAGATCTGCTAGCGCTCTAATATCCATTGGAGATCTTCTATCGCTCTAATATCCACTGAGATCTGCTAGCGCTCTAATATATATTGAGATCTGCTTGCGCTCTAATATCCATTGAGCTCTACTATAGCTATAATATCCATTGAGATCTGCTAGCGCTCTAATATCACTAATACACATGTAGATTGCTAGCGCACTAATAAACATTGAGATCGCTAGCGCACTATAAAACATTGAGATCTGCTAGCGCACTAATAAACATTGAGATCTGCTAGCGCACTAATAAACATTGAGATCTGCTAGCGCACTAATAAACATTGAGATCTGCTAGCGCACTAATAAACATTGAGATCTGCTAGCGACTAATAAACATTGAGATCTGCTAGCGCCTAATAAACATTGAGATCTGCTAGCGCACTAATAAAACATTGAGATCTGCTAGCGCACTAATAACATTGAGATCTGCTAGCGCACTAATAAACATTGAGACTGCTAGGCACTAATAACATAGAATGCAGCGCACTAATAAACATTGAGATCTGCTAGCGCACTAATAAACATTGAGATCTGCTAGCGCACTAATAAACATTGAGATCTGCTAGCGCCATAATAAACATTGAGATCTGCTAGCGCACTAAAACATTGAGATCTGCTAGTGCACTATAAACATTGAGATCTGCTAGCGCTCTAATAACATTGAGATCTGCTAGCGCACTAATAAACATTGAGATCTGCTGCGCACTAATAACATTGAGATCTGCTGGCGCACTAATAAACATTGAGATCTGCTGGCGCACTAAATAAACATTGAGATCTGCTAGCGCACTAATAAACATTGAGATCTGCTAGCGCACTAATAACATTGAGATCTGCTAGCGCACAATAAACATTGAGATCTGCTAGCGCACTAATAAACATTGAGATCTCTAGCGCACTAATAAACATTGAGATCTGCTAGCGCAGTAATAAACATTGAGATCTGCTAGCGCACTAATAAACATGAGATCTGCTAGCGCACTAATAAACATTGAGATCTGCTAGCGCACTAATAAACATTGAAATCTGTAGGCACTAATGAACATTGAGATTGCTAGGGCACTAATAATAATGAGATCTGTAGAGCACTAATAAACATTGAGATCTGCTAGTGCACTAAAAACATTGAGATCTGCTAGCGCACTAATAAACATTGAGTTGCTGGCGCACTAATAAACATTGAGATCTGCTAGTGCATAATAAATTGAGACTGCTAGCGCACTAATAAACATTGAGATTGCTAGCGCACTAAAAACATTGAGATTGCTGGCGCACTAATAAACATTGAGATCTGCTAGCGCACTAATAAACATTGGATCTGCTGGCGCACTAATAAACATTGAGATCTGCTAGTGCACTAATAATATTGAGATTGCTAGCGCACTAATAAACATTGAGATCTGCTATGTTCTAATATACAACATTACAGCTGAAGTCCTGAGTTCGATTCCACCCTTGGACACATCTGCAAGGAGTTTGTATGTCTCCCCGTGCTGAGTGGGTTCCTGCGGGTACTCCGGTTTCCCCACAATCATAAGATATACTGATAGGTTGTATGTACATAAAGTGATTAGATTGTAAGCTCTTCGGGGCAGGGCCTGATGTGAATTGAGTAAATAATTGTAAACGCTGTGGAATATGTAGCACTATATAAGAAATAAATACATACATACATTGAGATCTGCTTGCACTCTAATATACATTGATATCGCTATAGCTCTAATATATATTTAGATCTGCTGTAGCTCTAATATATATTGAGATCTGCTGTAGCTATAATATTATATTGAGATCTGTTGTAGCTTAAATCCATTGAGATCTGCTATATCTCTAATATCCACTGAGATCTGCTAGCGCTCTAATACCATTGAGATCTGCTATAGCTCTAATATCACTAAGATCTTCTAGCGCTCTAATATGTATTGAGATCTGCTAGCGCTCTAATATCCATTGAGATTGCAAGCGCTCAAATATCCATTGAGATCTGCTAAGCTCTAATATCCATGAGATCTGCTAGCGCTCTAATATATATTGAGATTTGCTAGCGGTCTAATATCCATTGAGATCTACTATAGCTATAATATCCATTGAGATCTGCTAGCGCTCTAATATCCATTGAGATCTGCTATAGCTCTAATATCCACTGAGATCTGCTAGCGCTCTAATATATATTGAGATCTGCTTGCGCTCTAATATCCATTGAGCTCTACTTGCTATAATATCCATTGAGATCTGCTAGCGCTCTAATATCCATTGAGATCTGCTAGTGCTCTAATATCCATTGAGATCTGCTATAGCTCTTATATCCACTGAGATCTGCTAGCGCTCTAATTAATTGAGATTGCTAGCGCTCTAATATCCATTGAGATCTACTATAGCTATAATATCCATTGAGATGCTAGCACTCTAATATCCATTGAGATTGCTAGCGCTCTAATATCCACTGAGATCTGCTAGCCCTCTAATATTCATTGAGATCTGCTAGCGCTCTAAGTCCATTGAGATCTGCTAGCGCTCTAATATTCATTGAGACTGCTAGCGCTCATATCTTGAGATCTGTAGTGCTCAATATCATTTGATCTGCTAGCGCTCTAATATCCATTGAGATCTGCTAGAGCTCTAATATCCACTGAGATCTGCTAGCGCTCTAATATCCATTGAGAGTGGGGAAAGGTTGCAACCAACTTATCTACCTGGCAAATACAATTTAATTCCTAGAGAACAACCACACAGATTGATTTAAATAAGCAGTGAAATGTCTCCATTAAGGAAACCATGGGGGGTTTCTATTTAAAGTAAAATAGATGTATTTCTTCTGGAGTTCAACCTATAGCAAAAACCAGATCAGTGCAACAATAGGCGTTATCTGTACATTTAATAAATAGGCCATAAGATTTTTCTAGGCTCCATACTAGGTACTTACGCTGTCTCCTTAAGCAATAGCTATCTGGGCCTCTAGCGTCTACGATGGAGCCAGTGTACACAATCTTCCTGTCTGATGACAGGCTTGGGTTAGACATTTGGTCAAAAAAACATAACCCGTGTGTGTCTCATTAAAGGTGAACTATACTTCTCTCCCCCGCTTTCACCCTCTTCTCAGTATTAAAGCCCCAGGGTGAGGACCTGTAGTAGATCAGCTTAATACATTCTGCCTCTTTCAGCTGTCCACTCCATCAAGGGAGGCTGGCCCAATAGGCTGAGGGGCAAATGCCCCCGGGCTGGTTCCAATGAAATATTGGGCTCCAGCAGAAGCTCTTAGTAAGTTATGTGCTTGAAGGCACAACACATGCCTCTAGCGTTAACATCTGGAAGGAACAGGAAACTCCTCATCCTTCAGTCATTTAACAGTCAGCCCACAAGTCCATTAGCAGTGGTTGTTGCGGCCTCACCAATTCATATCTATTGTCAGTCATCACAGTATTACAGCCCATACATTAGCCAGTATATCAGCCCCAGCCCAGCCAGCTTATTAGCTTGTATTGTTAGTAAGGGGATTGGTCAAAAATATTGAGATCGACTGTGAAAGGGCCACTTGGTTGTATTTGCCCCTTGCCAAAGGTCCCAGTTCTCCCCTGCACCCCATCTTTAATCTAGGAATGCGCAACACATAAGAGAGTAGGATATCTTGCAGCATCTCCCAAGGTCTAGTCAAATACGGAGTGAGGGGACAAAGTGAGGAGAGGACCCTTGACAATTTAAGTAGTTACAGTATTGCAGCTGATCTACTATAAACCCAGGTTTATGGACTTAGCAGGAAGGTCATTTTCCTGGTTCTTCTTTAAAGGGAATATTTAGTGGAAGATATAATTATTTTATATTACAAATACCTATTCTACATATTCTTCCTTTGTGAAAAATTGATTAATTTCATAACCCTTTGCTATGCTTGGCTGTGATCCATGTTCTTCCCAGGATGCCCACATCCTTGGAATGTTCCTAACAGTAATTTCTACTGATTGGCTGTTGGATGGTCAAACATGCTCAGATCTCTACTGAGCAACTGAATCAACCCAGGGGCATGACGGACTCTATTAGGGGTCCTACAAACAGGAAGTCAGTAAACAGGCAGACAAAATGCGGTGTGAGCAGATTATGGTCACTGGAATGTGAAAACTCTCTTTTATTTTTCTGAAAGCCTATGTATTACCTGAACCTCCCTATGCCTAAATGACCCTTTGTAAATGTAATAAAAACCGTTTGCCTGGGTTGATGTGGCCAGTGTCTGCTTTTTAGCCGGCGAGTGGCCTTCTTACCCGACTCACCAAGGGCAAAAGACGAAAAAAGGAAAACTGTAATTGTCCTGTATTTAAGCTGACGAGAAGTGATTTACTAAACAACGGAGGGGGCTTATAGCTGGAGGTTTCTCAGCAGGCGCTCGTGTTTGCTTTTGTACCTGGTAGCAGTAAGTGCATTTATTAATATAATGAATGATTTCGTTCAGCCACTTATTCTTCTTATTTTTTTTTTAACATGCTGTCTCCCGTAGTCGCGCTGCTCGGTGTTTTAATCTGTGTTAGCTGGGTGGATTTTCCACGCAAGGCCCCTTTTCTCTGGAAAGGCGAAGCTGAAAGGAATAAATTGAAATGATATTTACTTAAATAAAAACAGTATAAAGTCGCAAACGAGAAAAATAGCATTAACCAGATTTGCAGTGTAAATAAGCTGTGCAAAAAAATAAATAAGTAATTTGTTTTAAAAAGCTTAATTAAATGGAAAATAAGGTCTAATTATAGGAGAACTAAACCCAGATTAGAAAGCAAGATCTCTAGCTTCCATTTCTGTGTGCCAGAACTGCATATCTTTATTGTACTACTGAGCAAGCTGAGGTGTAGTGAGGGTATGATGGGCTATGATCTTGGACCCCCTTACTGGTCAACTTCCCATTTGCTCCCCCCCCAAATAAGAAAATTGCAATGCATGCTTTTACGGAAATGTCCACCTCCCACCCCCCCCACACCCCAAGACCACAGTCCTTACCCAGCAGTAGGGTTTCAGTCTTCATTCAAATGTTCACCAGCCCCTTAAAGTGGCCTGAGCCTTTATGAGCTTGCACATGCTAAAGGGAGGGGGGGGGAGCAGCAGTCATTGTCCAAGACTGTTATTGGAAAAAAACAGAGGCCTGTGAACATTGGAGTGAAGCTCTTCCTTCAGGAGGGTCTTACAGCAGAGTGGGTAGTATTGCATTCTTGGGTGTGGTGTGCGTAAGGTAGGTGAATTATGGTTTTTGTCGGGGGGGGGGGGGGGAGGGTAAATGTACAAGGATGTAAGATAAACCCGGTTATAGCAAATTTACCATACTGTGGGTTTTAAAATAGGGTCCAGTATTCCATATCAAGGCAAAATGTTATATTGTTCTTTTTTAGTAGCCAGAAACATTCAATCTCTACCCAGGACCTTTAATCCTTCTCTCTGAAGAAGGCCTACAAAAATACAATATGGTCACGCTGAACCAAATATGAAGCAATAGAGTGCACGTCTGACCAGCAATTTTTATCTAGTTGGTTATTGCTAGTTTAGAAAAAAAACCATGAACAGCAGTTATAATGGTTTCTGAAATCTGGCAAAAGCCAAAAATGGAATGTTTATTAACCCTGTGCCAAAGGCCAGGAAACTGAAGAGTAGGAGGTGTCTTCCTGTGTGAAAGGTTTCCGCCTCCTCCTTGTCCTCTGAGAGGACAGTGGCATGTGCAGGGGAGCCCTTTCCCCCTCCCTCCATCTCTCAGGAGCCCTCTCTGCTGCCGGGTACCCTACCTCTAAACTTAAACATATTTTAGGGCACCCTATCCCACCCCAAACCCGTTGATAAAAAAGCTGCTGAAATCTACTTACAATCCTTCATTCGCCCTGCCTCTCATCCTACCAGAGACGCGACTGCCGGTCTGGCACCCTTTTAACAAAAAAACCTAGAAGTTGGGGGTGGGCTAGGGTTCTCTTAATATGTTAAATGTTATTTTAAGGTGGACATACCTTTAAAACCGTCCTTCTTTTGTTTTTTGTATGTTTGGTAATTTATTTATAAAGCGCCACATGGGTACGCAGCACTGTACATATAAAATAAGAGTATACAAACATAAGTGCAAGCCATTCTACAGATAAATTACATTTCCATAAATAAAGTTTCAAAGGTTAAAAATACATATTTATACATATAATGTGGCCTTGACATATTAGGGGTAGGGTCCCTGCCCGAAGAGCTTACACATCTAAGCTTGATCCTCATTCATCCAGCACTAATGATTTGCAAGTATGTTGATATCACACTTGTGCCCAAAGTTTTTTGGTTTACATGAAATCTGTTGACATACAGTGGTTTGAACCATTTCTCAGAGGGGGAAGGAGCCAATAAGGTATCATTTGTCCCTGTACAGACCATAAATGTAATTTAGCTTAGTATCGGATATATAAAAACTTATTTTTTCTCTCTCAATTCCAAGGTCAAGGTTTGGTTCCAGAACAGAAGAACAAAACAAAAGAAAGATCAGAGCAGGGACTCTGAGAAACGCTCCACTTCCACTTCTGAATCTTTTGCCACTTGCAATTTTGCGTTATGGAACAAGGTAGACTTTTGTCAGTCCCAGCACCTCCCAATTTGATCTCCTCCAGTCCAAACAACATTTCCTCTGTGAATGGATCCAGTCTGGGACACCAGTAAGCACTTCACCAGGCATCAACAGTACCCCTCCTGGGGCAGCAGCCTTCACCCTTCAAGTTCCATCTCTTGGACCTCCGTCTCTCCGAGGCTAACAGCCCCTCTTTGTTTTCCAGGCCCTATATTGGGAGGTACATGAAATACCGCTGGGTATGGATGGGCAGCTCGGCTTTTGAGCCTACACACGTTTGGAAAGGAAAGATTTTCCAACAAAAAGTCAGCTTCCTAAAGAATAAAGCTATGACTAAAACAAAGGTGTCTAAATCCAGTGTGTACGCATTCTGGTCGCACATTCAGTGATCGGTTTTACACGTGGACTCTTAAAAGACTGTTTACCAAATGTGTCTAGTGGTGTGTGTGTGTATGTGTGTTTGTTTCACAGTGGTAACATATCTGATATATGAAGGTTCATTACTGGACATGAAGAGCATCTTAAGGCACATGTAGTTGGAAGCAGAAATATATATCATTTATAAACACTTTTAAGTGATCTTTCAAGGGAATCGATCATTAAGAATCCATTGTAAAAAAACGAACAAAAAAAAACAGCCTTAAGCGGGTGTCATATAATTTTCTATTTTATTTTAGTAAAAAAGGGGATTTTTTTTTGACTTTTGTGTTTATTTTCTGTCTGCTGTTTTTGAGATAACCCTTTAACATTCTAAGGTGAGGTTTGCACTTAGAGAAATATTTTTAAATGTTGTCGCTTTCGAGTTAGATCCACAGTAACTGAGAAACATACATCGGTGCTTACTTATGGTACATGTAGCTAATCTAATTTGGGATCTGTGACAAAAAATTACCTTCCCCACCCCATTATTATTATTTTTTTTGTTTCCAAACAAATATGAAAAGGTCACGGTGGCCCCACTTGCATTGTCCATCTACCATTTTGTTATTGTTCCAAATTTTGTTATTTTGTATCATCATTTTATAAAGATGTGTCATGGAAAGGATCAGTGGGAGTTTGTGGCAGAAACGAAACAAATTGAACTATTTGTCAGTACATTTACCCTTTAAAAGAAACCATTATGCACCATCTATTATTTTCCTTTGAGTAGGCCTAGTAGGTTATGAAATTTACAGGAGAGTTGGAGTGAAAACATACTAGGGAGATTCACCCAGAGCCGCACGTGCTCTGGGCAAAATTCCCAGTCAAGTTATCAGCTGGCGTTAAAGTAGCTGTGCAGCCTTTGGTGAATAGGCTGCCGTGGCGGGCAAGTGCCTCTTATGATACCAGGGTTAAATTCATGCTAACCAATCATAAATCAGTTACCATGACCTTAACCCCTGATCCCAGTGGCTGCGGCCGGCAGTGAATTAGCCTGTTTGTTTCTTGAAAACTGCTAATTAAAACAATGTATTACTTGCCTTTCGAAGAATCCATAAACTGAAATAAACCTCTGAAAATAAAGATGTCCTGCAGTTACAGAACCTCACTCCAGCTCTAACTAGCACAGTGCATACAAAGTAGCTTTTTCTGCATGCAGCGCACTGTGAGCATGCCTGAGTCAGGGATGTGGAAAGGAGGAGATGTTAGAAGTGAGTGGAGGACAGTATTACCATATGTGTTTCTCTGGTTAGAAATAACATAAAGGCTAACTCCAGCACCCTCACAAACAGTTTTTCATTATACTTTCCTCCAGCGCTCCTAAGGAAACTTATAGACCCTGATCTCTTACTGGCAGGCTCAGCCTACTTTGCTGCTGTTGCAAGCTGATTACAAGCTTTTACAGCAGCAGGGGGCTGCTTTGGTAGCATTTGCCAGTCTATTTGCCATTATTCACCGTCACAGCCTTGACTCACATTGCTATCTGAAACCTAAGAGAGAGCTGGAGTAAGGAATTAAGTTTCACAAAACACTTTGCAGGGTAGAGATGAACGAGATGGCAAGTTTTGTTAGATAGCAGTTTGCGGAACTTTTGAAATTCCAAAAATCTTATTTGAATCCAATTGAAACGGAAATGGTATATTTCTGAATGGAATTTTCGAATGAATGTTCGTTTTCAATATTTCAGATCCAGGATTTTCGAAACCAGCAGTTCAAAGTAAAAACCAGGCTTGTTCTGGGATTCATCACTGTTGAGGGGGGCTGCATATAAATAGAATTTTTTACAATGAGGCTGGATGTACCCTTAGGAAGGCAAATGAAGGCTGCGGTACCCTTTATGAAGGCAAATAAAGGCTGGAGGTACCCTTTAGGAAGGCAAATGAAGGCTGGAGGTACCCTTTAGGAAGGCAAATGAAGGCTGGAGGTACCCTTTAGGAAGGCAAATAAAGGCTGGAGGTACCCTTTAGTAAGGCAAAAAAAGGCTGGAGGTACCCTTTGGAAGCAAATGAAGGCTGGAGGTACCCCCTTAGGAAGGCAAAATAAAGGCTGGAGGTACCCTTTAGGAAGGCAAATGAAGGCTGGAGGTACCCTTTAGGAAGCAAATAAAGGCTGGAGGGTACCCTTTAGGAAGGCAAATGAAGGCTGGAGGTACCTTTAGGAAGGCAAATAAAGGCTGGAGGTACCCTTTAGGAAGGCAATAAAGGCTGGAGGGTACCCTTTAGTAGGCAATAAAGCGGGAGGGACCCTTTAGGAAGGCAAATATAAGGCGTGGAGGTACCTTAGGAAGGCAAATAAAGCTGGAGGTACCCTTAGGAAGGCAAATGAATGGAATGGAGGGTTACCCTTGGAAGGCAAAAAGGCTGGAGGTACCTTAGGAGGCAAATGAAGGCTGGAGGTACCTTTAGGAAGGCAAGCGATACATAAATAGCAGAGGCTATAATCATTTTGGACTATGTTTCTCTGCATGTTATATTAATACTGAGTTTTTCTCCCCCAAAAGAAACTTTATTCTTTACAATGGTATTGATTAAAAATGTTATGCAGCTATCTTTACCAAGAACAGAATTCCCTTTAAAAAAACACCCATAAGTTAATTAAATTTGAGTTAATGTTTGGATATTTTCCAGGGTAATTTATATTGTTAGATGCAGCCCTCATTACGTGTATTGTGAAACTAAAGCTCTTAAATCTGCGTTAGATTAACAAACCCCATTTGGATTTTTTCTTAATTTCTCATAAAAAAACCACCCTCAGTATTTTACTGCTTACAACTGATAGATTCTCTTTGGTCACGCATAGAAAACTGCTCATTTCATGCTTCGAATAGTATAATAAAATGATTGGGATATTATACAATGTTAATGGGTGAGATTTCTTTAGCTAAATCTAAAAATGTATTATCTCAAAAGATACAGCTTGCCAAATTTCTCTGTATCTGTGAGGGGCAATAAGGTAATTCTTTTTTTTAAAAAGGCCACTATACTCATATGAGGGTAACTGACTGGCTCCTCCCCAGTCAGAGTCACTGACTACCCCAATTCTCTGACAATGAAGGATAGGACAGATAGTTAAAGGTGCTGTAGAGATGTCAGTTACTGTATGAGTTTAGTATCCTTTTTAGAAATTATTAAAACTGTTTACTGCTAGTCTTTAATCTGAAATATTTTCTATCCAAGAACCCAGTATTTGGTGGCTTAGAAATGTAATGTCCTTCGAGACATTTTGTTGGATAACGTGAATGTTTGGTTAAAGGTTCCTGTTCCATTAAATCAACGGTGATAGCCTGAAAATCAAGATATGGATTTATTTAGCAGTTATGTGTCTATGTGCATTAATCACCATTTATAAAAAAAACAAACCTGTACCAATTATGTTGCACTCATTGGGACTTTAAAAACACTTTGCAGAAATAAGGCATAAACTGACTCATGTGTTTCAGTGGTCTGGGTACAGATTAATGCTCCAAAATAAAAATGAAATGATTCTAATGCACTAGCCTAACAGACTGTGCCCTTACATTGGACAACCTTTCTTGTGGTTGTAAAATTTCTCGCAATGTTATGACAATGGAATCGTCTATTGAATCAAATATATACAGATTTACTTTACTATATATTTCTTACACTAGTGTTTGTGATGGTGTGTGTGCTGCTTTATGAATGGATCATGGATCTGTTTAGATTTTTTTAAAGAGATGGGAGAATGGGTATACTTTGGTTGGTTCTCTCTGTACCCTCTGTACTTAAAAAAGGATTTGACGGATTATTAGAGATCCTGCCATACGTCCAAGGTATTGGCATTCTGTAAATGTCCAAAAGGGCAGATTGGCACTTAAAGGCAACTGTATGTCTAAGCTCCTCCTTACATCAATCTGTTATCGATCCAATGGGAAAATGCGCTTCTTGCAGAAGTGTCTCCTATTGGTTAGGCCCTGGGCAACAGTGGGGGTGGAGCAACAACCGAACAATTGTCCTTCAATACCTCTGTTTTATTTGTATGTATCACACAAGGCAAATCAAAGCATTTGTTTTAACATATTGTTAAAAGGCACTGTTTAAATAAGTGGTGCAGAAGTTTGCCCAAGATATAAATTGCTGAACCAATGAGAGTTAGTTTTTTACCAGATTACTGCAGTTAAATACCACTGATTGGTTACTGCAGTATATAGCACAGTCAAACACTTCTATTCATTGTATTATTTATCAAAATCCCTAATTGGTTTTAAAATTTTAGACGGGAAAGGTCGTTAGCATTTTCACTTGGCGTTAGCAAATACATTCAACGCATTTCAATTTGGTTAGTGTTTTTTTATTTATCATATAGATGATGTAAATAATGAACCAATCAGACAGTTATTAGGTCACTGGGGCCTTCTTTTTAGGATAATTCCTGTACACACCAATATCCAAGTAAACTTGTAATATATTTTTATAAATAGTGCTTAGTTATGTCATCATGTCCGCGGCGTAACTATTAATTACCGGGGCCCCCAGCACAAACTAGATGGGGGCCCTACCCTGCTTATCTACAGTGGTTTTCAAGTCTGCTAATCCCTGGTAGTTTATGCGCTGAGCTCGTGTTCACACTGAAGTGTCTGAAAACTGTGAGCTCTCTCAAGGCTAGGATGATGTTCTCTATAAACATTGAGATCTGCTAGCGCACTAATAAACATTGAGATCTGCTAGCGCACTAATAAACATTGAAATCTGCTAGCGCACTAATGAACATTGAGATCTGCTAGTGCACTAATAAATAATGAGATCTGCTAGAGCACTAATAAACATTGAGATCTGCTAGTGCACTAATAAACATTGAGATCTGCTAGCGCACTAATAAACATTGAGATCTGCTAGCCGCTCTATAAACATTGAGATCTGCTAGCGCACTAATAAACATTGAGATCTGCTAGGCACTAATAAACATTGAGATCTGCTAGCGCTACTAATAAACATTGAGATCTGCTAGCGCACTAATAACATGAGATCTGCTGGCGCACTAATAAACATTGAGATCTGCTGGCGCACTAAAACATTGAGATCTGCTGAGCGCACTAATAAACATTGAGATCTGCAGCGCACTAATAAAAAATTGAGATCTGCTAGCGCACTAATAAACATTGAGATCTGCTAGCGCACTAATAAACATTGAGATCGTGTAGCGCAACTAATAAACATTGAGATCTGCTAGCGCAACTAATAAAACATTGAGATCTGCTAGCGCAGTAATAAACATTGAGATCTGCTAGCGCACTAATAAACATTGAGATCTGCTAGCGCACTAATAAACATTGAGATCTGCTAGCGCACTAATAAACATTGAAATCTGCTAGCGCACTAATGAACATTGAGATCTGCTAGTGCACTAATAAATAATGAGATCTGCTAGAGCACTAATAAACATTGAGATCTGCTAGTGCACTAATAAACATTGAGATCTGAGCGCACTAATAAACATTGAGATCTGCTGGCGCACTAAAACATGAGACTGCTAGTGCCACTAATAAATTTGAGATCTGCTAGCGCACTAATAAACATTGAGATCTGCTAGCGCACTAATAAACATTGAGATCTGCTGGCGCACTAATAAACATTGAGATCTGCTAGCGCACTAATAAACATTGAGATCTGCTGGCGCACTAATAAACATTGAGATCTGCTAGTGCACTAATAAATATTGAGATCTGCTAGCGCACTAATAAACATTGAGATCTGCTAATGTTCTAATATACATACATTACAGCTGAAGTCCTGAGTTCGATTCCACCCTTGGACACATCTGCAAGGAGTTTGTATGTTCTCCCCGTGCTTGAGTGGTTTCCTGCGGGTACTCCGTTTCCCCCCACAATCATAAAGATATACTGTAGGTTGTATGTACATAAGTGATTAGATTGTAAGCTCTTGGGGCAGGGCCGATGTGAATTGAGTAAATAATTGTAAAGCGCTGTGAATATGTAGCACTATATAAGAAATAAAAACATACATACATTGAGATCTGCTTGCACTCTAATATACATTGATCTGCTATAGCTCTAATATATTTTAGATCTGCTGTAGCTCTAATATATATTGAGATCTGCTGTAGCTATAATATAATATTGAGATCTGTGTAGCTATAATATCCATTGAGATCTGCTATATCTCTAAATCCACTGAGATCTGCTAGCGCTCTAATATCCATTGAGATCTGCTATAGCTCTAATATCCACTAAGATCTTCTAGCGCCTCTAATATGTATTGAGATCTGCTAGCGCTCTAATATCCATTGAGATCTGCAAGCGCTCAAATATCCATTGAGATCTGCTATAGCTCTAATATCCACTGAGATCTGCTAGCGCTCTAATATATATTGAGATTTGCTAGCGGTCTAATATCCATTGAGATCTACTATAGCTATAATATCCATTGAGATCTGCTAGCGCTCTAATATCCATTGAGATCTGCTATAGCTCTAATATCCACTGAGATCTGCTAGCGCTCTAATATATATTGAGATCTGCTTGCGCTCTAATATCCATTGAGCTCTACTATAGCTATAATATCCATTGAGATCTGCTAGCGCTCTAATATCCATTGAGATCTGCTAGTGCTCTAATATCCATTGAGATCTGCTATAGCTCTTATATCCACTGAGATCTGCTAGCGCTCTAATATATATTGAGATCTGCTAGCGCTCTATATCCATTGAGATCTACTATAGCTATAATATCCATTGAGATCTGCTAGCACTCTAATATCCATTGAGATCTGCTAGCGCTCTAATATCACTGAGATCTGCTAGCCCTCTAATTCATTGAGATCTGCTAGCGCTCTAATGTCCATTGAGATCTGCTAGCGCTCTAATATTCATTGAGATCTGCTAGCGCTCTAATATTCAATGAGATCTGCTAGTGCTCTAATATCATTTAGATCTGCTAGCGCTCTAATATCCATTGAGATCTGCTAGAGCTCTAATATCCACTGAGATCTGCTAGCGCTCTAATATCCATTGAGAGTGGGGAAAGGTTGCAACCAACTTATCTACCTGGCAAATTACAATTTAATTCTAGAGAACAACCCACACAGATTGTATTTAAATATAGCAGTGAAATGTCTCCATTAAGGAAACCATGGGGGGTTTCTATTTAAAGTAAAATATGAGTATTTCTTCTGGAGTTCAACCTATAGAAAAACCAGATCAGTGCAACAATAGGCGTTATCTGACATTTAATACTATAGGCCATAAGATTTTTCTAGGCTCCATACTAGGTACATTAACTGCTGTTCTTAAAGCAATAGCTATCTGGGCCTCTAGCAAGTCTACGATGGAGCCAGTGTACACAATCTTCCTGTCTGATGACAGGCTTGGGTTAGACATTTGGTCAAAAAAACATAACCCGTGTGTGTCTCATTAAAGGTGAACTATACTTCTCTCCCCGCTTTCACCCTCTTCTAGTATTAAAAGCCCCAGGGTGAGGACCTGTAGTAGATCAGCTAATACATTCTGCCTCTTTCAGCTGGTCCACTCCATCAAGGGAGGCTGGCCCAATAGGCTGAGGGGCAAATGCCCCCGGGCTGGTCTCCAATGAAATATTTGGCTGCCACAGAAGCTTAGTAAGTTATGTCTGTTGAAAGGCACAACACATGCCTCTAGCGTTAACATGGGCAAGGAACAGGAAACTCCTCATCCTTCAGTTCATTAACAGTCAGCCCACAAGTCCATTAGCAGTGTTTGTCGGCCCCTCAATTCATTATCTAGTGTCATCAGCAAGTATTATCAGCCCTCCAGTTCATTAGCCAGTATTGCCAGCCTCCAGTTCATTAGCTTGATTGTTAGTAAAGGGGATTGGTCAAAAATATTGAGATCGACTGTGAAAGGGCCACTTGGTTGTATTTGCCCCTTGGCCAAAAGGTCCCAGTTCTCCCCTGCACCCCATCTTTAATCTAGGATCAGGCCAATAGGAAGACAGGGTTCTTGCAGACGATCCTCCCATAGGGCTAGTCAAATACGGAGTGAGGGGACCAAGTGAGGAGATGGACCCTTGACAATTTAAGTATACAGTATTGCAGCTGATCTACTATAAACCCAGGTTTATGGACTTAGCAGTTAAGGTCATTTTCTGGTTCTTCTTTAAAGGGAATATTTAGTGGAGAGATAATTATTTTTATATACAAATACCTATTCTACATATTCTTCTTCCTTTGTGAAAAATTGATTAATTTCATACCCTTTGCTATGCTGGCGTGATCCATGTTCTTCCCAGGATGCACACATCCTTGGAATGTCCTAACAGTAATTTCTACTGATTGGCTGTTGGATGGGTCAAACATGCTCAGATCTTACTGAGCCAAGAATCAACCCAGGGGCATGACGGACTCTATTAGGGGTCCTACAAACAGGAGTCAGTAAACAGGCAGACAAAATGCGGTGTTGAGCGATTATGGTCACTGTGTGAAAACTCTCTTTTATTTTCTTGAAAGCCTATGTATTTACCCTGAACCTCCCTTTATGCCTAAATGACCCTTTGTAAATGTAATAAAACCGTTTGCCTGGGGTTGATGTGGCCAGTGTCTGCTTTTAGCCCGGGAGTGGCCTTCTTACCCGACCACCAAGGGCAAAAGACGAAAAAAGGAAAACTGTAATTGTCCTGTATTTTAAGCTGACGAGAAGTGATTTACTAAACCAACGGAGTGGGCTTATAGCTGGAGGTTTCTCAGCAGGCGCTCGTGTTTGCTTTTGTACCTGGTAGCAGTAAGTGATTTATTAATATAATGAATGATTCGTTCAGCCACTTATTCTTCTTATTTTTTTTTAACATGCTGTCTCCCGTAGTCGCGCTGCTCGGGGTTTTATCTGTGTTTAGCTGGGTGGATTTTCCACGCAAGGCCCCTTTCTCTTGAAAGGCGAAGCTGAAAAGGAATAAATTGAAATGATATTTACTTAAATAAAAACAGTATTAAAGTCGCAACGAGAAAAATAGCATTAACCAGATTTGCAGTGTAAATAAGCTGTGCAAAAAATAAAATAAGTAATTTGTTTTAAAAAGCTTAATTAAATGGGAAATAAGGTCTAATATAGGAGAACTAAACCCAGATTAGAAAGCAAGATCTCTAGCTTTCCATTTCTGCTGTGCCAGAACTGCATTATCTTTATTGTACACTGAGCAAGCTGAGGTGTAGTGAGGTTATGATGGGCTATGATCTGGACCCCCTTATCTGGTCAACTTCCCATTTGTCCCCCCCCCAATAAGAAACTTGCAATGCATGCTTTTACGGAAATGTCCACCTCCCACCCCCCCCCCACACCCCAAGACCACAGTCCTTACCCAGCAGTAGGGTTTCAGTCTTCATTCAAATGTTCACCAGCCCCCTAAAGTGGCATGAGCTCTTATGAGCTTGCACATGCTAAAGGGAGGTGGGGGGGGAGCAGCAGTCATTGGCCAAGACTGTTATTGGAAAAAAACAGAGGCTGTGAACATTGGAGTGAAGCTCTTCCTTCAGGAGGGTCTTACAGCAGAGTGGGTTAGTATTGCATTTTGGGGTTTGTGGTGCGTAAGGTAGGTGAATTATGGTTTTGTCGGGGGGGGGGGGGGAGGGTAAATGTACAAGGATGTAAGATAAACCGTGTTATGACAAATTTACCATACTGTGGGTTTTAAAATAGGGTCCAGTATTCCATATCAAGGCAAAATGTATATTGTTCTTTTTTAGTAGCCAGAAACATCTCCAATCTCTACCCCAGGACCTTTAATCCTTCCTCTGAAGAAGGCCTACAAAAATACAATATGGTCAAGCTGAACCAAATGAATGAAGCAATAGAGTGCACGTCTGACCAGCAATATTTTATCTAGTTGGTTATTGCTGTTTAGAAAAAAAATCCATGAACAGCAGTTATAATTGGTTTCTGAAATCTGGCAAAAGCCAAAAATGGAATGTTTATTAACCCTGTGCCAAAGTCCAGGAAACTGAAGAGTAGGAGGTGTCTTCTGTGTGAAAGGTTTCCGCCTCCTCCTTGTCCTCTGAGAGGACAGTGGCATGTGCAGGGGAGCCCTTTCCCCTCCCTCCATCTCTCAGGAGCCCTCTTGTGCCGGGTACCCTACCTCTAAAAACTCTAAACATATTTAGGGCACCCTATCCCACCCCAAACCCGTTTGATAAAAAAAGCTGCTGAACTCTACTTACAATCCTTCATTCGCCCTGCCTCTCATCCTACCAGAGACGCGACTGCCGGTCTGGCACCTTTTTTAACAAACAAACCTAGAAGTTGGGGGTGGGCTAGGGTTCTCTTTAATATGTTAAATGTTTATTTTAAGGTGGACATACCCTTTAAAACCGTCCTTTCTTTTGTTTTTTGTATGTTGTATAATTTTATTTATAAAGCGCACATGGGTACGCAGCATGTACATTATAAAATAAAGAGTATACACAACAATAAGTGCAAGCCATTCTACAGATAAATTACATTTCCATAAATAAAGTTTCAAAGGTTAAAAATACATATTTAACAATACATGTGGCCTTGACATATTAGGGGTAGGGATCCCTGCCCCGAAGAGCTTACAACTAAGCTCTGATGCCTCATTCATCCAGCACTATGATTTGCAAGTATGTTGATATCACACTTGTGCCCAAAGTTTTATGGTTTACATGAAATCTGTTGACATACAGTCGGTTGAACCATTTCTCAGAGGGGGAAGGAGCAATAAGGATCATTTGTCCCTGTACAGACCATAAATGTAATTTAGCTTAGTATCGCTATATATAAAAACTTATTTTTTTCTCTCTCAACTTACAGGTCAAGGTTTGGTTCCAGAACAGAAGAACAAAACAAAAGAAAGATCAGAGCAGGGACTCTGAGAAACGCTCCACTTCCACTTCTGAATCTTTTGCCACTGCATAATTTTGCGTTATTGGAACAAGGTAGACTTTTGTCAGTCCCAGCACCTCCAATTTGATCTCCTCCAGTCCAAACAACATTTCTCTGTGAATGGATCCAGTCTGGGGGACACCAGTAAGCACTTCACCAGGCATCAACAGTACCCCTCCCGGGGCAGCAGCCTTCACCCTTCAAGTTCCATCCTTGCGACCTCCGTCTCTCCGAGGCTAACAGCCCCTCTTTGTTTTCCAGGCCCTATATTGGAGGTCTACATGAAATACCCGCTGGATAGGACTGGGCAGCTCGGCTTTTGAGCCTTACACACGTTGGAAAGGAAAGATGTTTCCAACAAAAAGTCAGCTTCCTAAAGAATAAAGCTATGACTAAAACAAAGGTGTCTAAATCCAGTGTGTACGCATTCGGTCGCACATTCAGTGATCGGTTTTACACGTGGACTCTTAAAAGACTGTTTACCAAATGTGTCTAGTGGTGTGGTGTGTATGTGTGTGTGTTGTTTCACAGTGGTAACAATATCTGATATATGAAGGTGTCATTACTGGACATGAAGAGCATCTTAAGGCACATGTAGTTGGAAGCAGAAATATATAATTTATAACACTTTTAAGTGATCTTTCAAGGGAATCTATCATTAAGAATCCATCTGTAAAAAAACGAACAAAAAAAAACAGCCTTAAGCGGTGGTGTCATATATTTTCTATTTTATTTTAGTAACAAAGGGGATTTTTTTTTGACTTTTGTGTTTATTTTCTGTCTGCTGTCTTTTTGAGATAACCCTTTAACATTCTAAGGTGAGGTTTGCACTTAGAGAAATATTTAAATGTTGTCGCTTTGAGTTAGATCCACAGTAACTGAGAAACATACATCGGTGCTTACTTATGGTACATGTAGCTAATCTTATTTGGGATCTGTGACAAAAAATTACCTCCCCACCATTTTATTATATTATTTTTTTTTGCTTTCCAAACAAATATGAAAAGGTCACGGTGGCCCCACTTGCATTGTTCCCTCTACCATTTGTTATTGTTCCAAATTTTTGTATTTTGTATCATCATTTTATAAAGATTGTGCATGGAAGGATCAGTGGGAGTTTGTGGCAGAAACGGAAAACAAATTGAACTATTTGTCAGTACATTTACCCTTTAAAAAGAACCATTATGCACCATCTATTATTTTCCTTTGAGGAGGCTAGTAGGTTTTATGAAATTTACAGGAGAAGTTGGAGGTAAAACATACTCAGGGAGATTCACCCAGAGCCGCACGTGCTCTGGGCAAATCTCCCAGTCACAGTTACAGTGGCGTTAAAGTAGCTGTGCAGCCTTTGGTGAATAGGCTGCGGTGGCTGGGCAAGTGCCTCTTATGATACCCAGGGTTAAATTCATGCTAACCAATCATAAATCAGTTACCATGACTTTAACCCCTGATCCCAGTGGCTGCGGCCGGCAGTGAATTAGCCGTGTTGTTTCTTGAAACTGCTAATTAAAACAATGTATTACTTGCCTTTCGAAGTAATCCCTAAACTGAAATAAACCTCTGAAAATAAAGATGTCCTTGCAGTTACAGAACTCTCACTCCAGCCTCTAACTAGCACAGTGCTATACAAAGTAGCTTTTTCTGCATGCAGCGCACTGTGAGCATGCCTGAGTCAGGGATGTGGAAAGGAGGAGATGTTAGAGTGAGTGGAGGACATGCATTACCATATGTGTTCTTCTGGTTAGAAATAACATAAAGGCTAACTCCAGCACCCTCACAAACCTAGTTTTATTATACTTTCCTCCAGCGCTCCTAAGGAAACTTATAGACCCTGATCTCTACTGGCAGGTCAGCCTACTTTGCTGCTGTTGCAAGCTGATTACAAGCTTTTACAGCAGCAGAGGGAGGCTGTTGGTAGCATTTGCCAGTCATTTGCCATATTTCACCGCACAGCCTTGACTCACATTGCTATCTGAAACCTAGAGAGAGCTGGAGTAAGGAATTAAGTTTCACAAAAACACTTTGCAGGGTAGAGATGAACGAGATGGCAAGTTTTGTTTAGATAGCAGTTCTGCGGAACTTTTGAAATTCCAAAAATCTTATTTGAATCCAATTGAAACGGAAATGTAATATTTCTGAATGGAATTTTCGAATGAATGTTCGTTTTTTCAATATTTCAGATCCACGGATTTTCGAAACCAGCAGTTCCAAAGTAAAAACCAGGCTTGTTCTGGGATTCATCACTAGTTGAGGGGGCTGCATATAAATAGAATTTTTTACAATGAGGCTGGATGTACCCTTAGGAAGGCAAATGAAGGCTGGCGGTACCTTTATGAGGCAATAAAGGCTGGAGGTCCACTTTAGGAGGCAAATGAAGGTGGAGGTACCCTTTAGGAAGGCAAATGAAGGCTGGAGGTCCCTTTAGGAAGGCAAATAAAGGCTGGAGGTACCCTTTAGTAAGGCAAAAAAAGGCTGGAGGTACCCTTAGGAAGGCAAATGAAGGCTGGAGGTACCCTTTAGGAAGGCAAATAAAGGCTGGAGGTACCCTTTAGGAGGCAAATGAAGGCTGGAGGTACCCTTTAGGAAGTAAATAAAGGCTGGAGGTTACCCTTTAGGAAGGCAAATGAAGGCTGAGACTTTAGGAAGGCAAATAAAGGCTGGAGGTACCCTTTAGGAAGGCAAATAAAGGCTGGAGGTACCCTTTAGTAGGCAAATAAAGGCGGTGGAGGTACCCTTAGGAAGGCAAATGAAGGCTGGAGGTACCTTTAGGAAGGCAATAAAGGCTGGAGGTACCTTTAGGAGGCAAATGAAGGCTGGAGTGGGGTACCCTTGGAAGGCAAATAAGGCTGGAGGTCCCTTTAGGAAGGCAAATGAAGGCTGGAGGTACCTTAGGAAGGCAAGCGATACATAAATTAGCAGAGGCTATAATCATTTTGGACTATGTTTCTCTGCATGTTATTTTAATACTGAGTTTTCTTCCCCCAAAAGAAACTTTATTCTTTACAATGGTATCCTGATTAATAAAATGTTATGCGCTATCTTTACCAAGAAACAGAATTCCCTTTAAAAAAAACACCCTATAAGTTAATAAATTGAGTAATGTTTGGATATTTCCAGGGTATATTTATATTGTTAGATGCAGCCCTCATGAGTTATTGTGAAACTAAAGCTCTAAATTCCTGCGTTATAGATAACAAACCCACATTGGGATTTTTTCTTAATTTCTCATAAAAAAACACCCTCAGATTTTTACTGCTTACAACTGATAGATTCTCTTTGGTCACGCATAGAAAACTGCTTTCATCATGCTTCGAATAGTATAATAAAATGATTGGGATCATATACAATGTTAATGGGTGAGATTTCTTTTGCTAAATCTAAAAATGATTATCTCAAAAGAATACAGCTTGCCAAATTTCTCTGTATCTGTGAGGGGCAATAAGGAATTCTTTTTTTAAAAAGGCCACTATACTCATATGAGGTAACTGACTGGCTCCTCCCCCAGTCAGAGTCACTGACTCACCTCCAATTCTCTGACAATGAAGGATAGGACAGATAGTTTAAGGTGCGTAGAGATGTCAGTTACTGTATGAGTTTAGTATCCTTTTTAGAAATTATTAAAACTGTTTACTGCTAGCTCTTAATCTGAAAATATTTCTATCCAAGAACCCAGTATTTGGTGGCTTAGATATGTAATGTCCTTCGAGACTATTTTGTTGGATAACGTGAATGTTTGGTTAAAAGGTTCCTGTTCCATTAAATCACGGTGATAGCCTGAAAATATCAAGATATGGATTTATTTAGCAGTTATGTGTCTATGTGCATTAATCACCAATATAAAAAAAACAAACCTGTACCAATTTATGTTGCACTCATTGGGACTTTAAACCACTTTGCAGAAATAAGGCACCAACTGACTTCATGTGTTTCAGTGTCTGGGTACAGATTAATGCTCCAAAATAAAAATGATTTTCTAATGCACTAGCCTAACAGACTGTGCCCTTTACATTGGACAACACCTTTCTTTGTGGTTGTAAAATTTCTCGCAATGTTATGACAATGGAATCGTCTATTGGAATCAAATATATACAGATTACTTACTATAATATTTCTTACATAGTGTTTGTGATGGGTGTGTGCTGCTTTATGAATGCTAGGATCTGTTTAGATTTTTATAAAGAGATGGGAGAATGGGTATACTTTGGTTTGGTTCTCTCTGTACCTCTGTACTTATAAAAGGAGTTGACGGATTATTAGAGATCCTGCCATACGTCCAAGGGTTATTGGCATTCTGTAAATGTCCAAAAGGGCAGATTGGCACTTAAATGGCAACGTATTGTCTAAGCTCCTCCTTACATCAATCTGTTACGATCCAATGGGAAAATGCGCGCTTCTTGCAGAACGTGTCTTCATTTGGTTAGGCCTGGGCAACAGTGGGGGGTGGAGCAACAACCGAACAATTGTCCTTCAATACCTCTTGTTTTATTGTATGTATCACACAAGGCAAATCAAAGCTATTTGTTTAAAACATATTGTTTAAAAGGCACTGTTTAAATAAGTGGTGCAGAAGTTTGCCCAAGCATATAAATTGCTGCAACAATAGAGATGTTAGTTTTTACCAGATATAGCAGTTAAATACATCTGATTGGTTACTGCAGTATATAGCACAGTCAAACACTTCTATTCATTTGTATTTTATTATCAAAAATCCCTAATTGGTTTTTTAAAATATTTTAGAGCGGGAAATGTGCGTTAGCATTTCACTTGGCGTCAGCAAATACATTCAACGCATTTCAATTTGTTAGTGTTTTTTTATTTATCATATAGATGATGTAAATAATGAACCAATCAGACAGTTATTAGGTCATGGGCCCTCTTTTTAGGATATATCCTGTTAACACACAATATCCAAGTATAACTTGTAAATTATATTTTTATAAATAGTGCTTAGTTATGTCATCAGTGTCCGCGGCGTAACTATTAATACCGGGCCCCCAGCAAAACTTGATGGGGGCCATCCTGCTTATCTACAGTGGTTTTCAAGGTCTGCTACCCTGGATTTATGCCGCTGATCAGTGTCACATGAATTGCTGAAAACGTGAGCTCTCTCAGTTAGGATGATGTCTCTAGCTTCTCTGGATCAAAAGTTAAAGGTTGTAATTTACTCTCCCTGTGTCTATGCTGAGTCAGGACATGCTTTGCTGTGTAAAAAGCACACGTTTCCCCTTTAAGTGATTTGGTGGTGTGTAGCTTAGAATAAGTGAGGACCAAAGTAAAGGAAACATCCAGTTTAAATATTCCAGACAGTTCTCCAAGGGTGCACCATATCTGGCCCACTATTAAAGTCTACATCCACTCACCAGACAAACGATAGCAGAAGATTACGGATCTTTATATGCCGATGTTCCTGTAACATACAAGGGCGGATCATTATTCAACAGCATTACCGGGCATAATGTCAATTACAAAGGATTTTACTCCTGGGCCATGTTGGAATGTTAAGGACGTAAGCACGAGCATTAAAGGATGTTGAATTTATAAAGGTGTGATCTTTTCTCTTATACACAGATCCTATTGGGCCATAATTAGCAATGGTGTTTTATGGGCGATCGTTAATCTACGATCTACGATCACGGTTGTCGAATTACTGTTCACTATACCATCTGTAAAGGCGCGGTTTTGCTAAAAGTGATACCACGCTTAATGAATATAGTCCAGTGTTCCTGCCTGTCTCTGCGCAATTTCTTCGACTCTATAAACATTGAGATCTGCTGGCGCACTAATAAACATTGAGATCTGCTAGTGCACTAATAAATATTGAGATCTGCTAGCGCACTAATAAACATTGAGATCTGCTAATGTTCTAATATACATACATTACAGCTGAAGTCCTGAGTTCGATTCCACCCTTGGACACATCTGCAAGGAGTTTGTATGTTCTCCCCGTGCTTGAGTGGGTTTCCTGCGGGTACTCCGGTTTCCCCCACAATCATAAAGATATACTGATAGGTTGTATGTACATAAAGTGATTAGATTGTAAGCTCTTCGGGGCAGGGCCTGATGTGAATTGAGTAAATAATTGTAAAGCGCTGTGGAATATGTAGCACTATATAAGAAATAAAATACATACATACATTGAGATCTGCTTGCACTCTAATATACATTGATATCTGCTATAGCTCTAATATATATTTAGATCTGCTGTAGCTCTAATATATATTGAGATCTGCTGTAGCTATAATATATATATTGAGATCTGTTGTAGCTATAATATCCATTGAGATCTGCTATATCTCTAATATCCACTGAGATCTGCTAGCGCTCTAATATCCATTGAGATCTGCTATAGCTCTAATATCCACTAAGATCTTCTAGCGCTCTAATATGTATTGAGATCTGCTAGCGCTCTAATATCCATTGAGATCTGCAAGCGCTCAAATATCCATTGAGATCTGCTATAGCTCTAATATCCACTGAGATCTGCTCTACTATAGCTATAATATCCATTGAGATCTGCTAGCGCTCTAATATCCATTGAGATCTGCTATAGCTCTAATATCCACTGAGATCTGCGTTACCGTTAGTAAGGCAAAAAAAGGCTGGAGGTACCCTTAGGAAGGCAAATGAAGGCTGGAGGGTACCCTTAGGAAGGCAAATAAAGGCTGGAGGTACCCTTAGGAAGGCAAATGAAGGCGGAGTACCCTTAGGAAGTCAAAAAAGCTGCGAGGGGGTACCCTTTAGGAAGGCAAATGAAGGCTGGGAGGTACCCTTTAGGAAGGCAATAAAGGCTGGAGGTACCCTTTAGGAGCAAAAAAGGCTGGGTAGGTACCCTTTAGTAAGGCAAATAAAGGGAAGAGTACCCTTTAGGAAGGCAAATGAAGGCTGGAGGTACCCTTTAGGAAGCAAATAAAGGCTGGATGGTACCCTTTAGGAAGGCAAATGAAGGCTGGAGGTACCCTTAGGAAGGCAAATAAAGGTGGAGGTACCCTTTAGGAAGGCAAATGAAGGCTGGAGGTACCCTTTAGGAAGGCAAGCGATACATAAATTAGCAGAGGCTATAATCATTTTGGACTATGTTTCTCTGCATGTTATTTATACTGAGTTTTTTTCCCCCAAAAAAAACTTTTTCTTTACAATGGTATCTGATTAATAAAATGTTATGCAGCTATCTTACCAAGAACAGAATTCCCTTTAAAAAAAAAAACCCTATAAGTTACTTAAATTTGAGTTTGTTTGGATATTTCAGAGGTATATTTATATTGTTTGATGCAGCCCTCATTACGGTAGTGAAACTAAAGCTCTTAAATTCCTGGGTTATAGATTAACAAACCCCATTTGGGATTTTTTCTAATTCTCATAAAAAAACACCCTCAGATTTTTACTGCTTAAAACTGATAGATTCTCTTTGGTCACGCATAGAAAACTGCTTTCATTTCATGCTTCGAATAGTATAATAAATGATTGGGATCATTATACAATGTTAATGGGTGAGGTTTCTTTTAGCTAAATCTAAAATGTATTATCTCAAAAGAATACAGCTTGCCAAATTTCTCTGTATCTGTGAGGGGCAAAAGGTAATTCTTTTTTTTAAAAAGGCCACTATACTCATATGAGGTAACTGACGGCTCCTCCCCCAGTCAGAGTCACTGACTCACCCTCAATTCTCTGACATGAAGGATAGGACAGATAGTTAAAGGTGCTGTAGAGATGTTGTTACTTAGAGTTAGTATCCCTTTTTAGAAATTATTAAAACTGTTTACTGCTAGTCTTTAATCTGAAAATATTTCTATCCAAGAACCCAGTATTTGGTGGCTTAGATAATGTAATGTCCTTCGAGACTATTTTGTTGGTAACGTGAGTTTGGTTAAAAGTTCCGTTCCATTAATCACGGTGAAGCCTGAAAATATCAAGATATGGATTTATTTAGCAGTTAGTGTCTTGTGCATTAACACCAATTTATAAAAAAAACAAACTGTACCATTATGTTGCACTCATTGGGACTTTAAACACTTTGCAGAAATAAGGCACAAACTGACTTCATGTGTTTCAGTGTCTGGTACAGATTAATGCTCCAAAATAAAAATGAATTGATTCTAATGCACTAGCTCACAGACTGTGCCCTTTACATTGGACAACACCTCTGTGTGTTGTAAAATTTCTCGCAATGTTATGACAATGGAATCGTCTATGGAATCAATATATACAGATTTACTTTACTAATAATATTTTCTTACACTAGTGTTTGTGATGGTGTGTGCTGCTTTATGAATGGATATGGATCTGTTTAGATTTTTTAAAGAGATGGGAGAATGGGTATACTTGGTTTGGTTCTTCTTGTACCCTCTGTACTTATAAAAGGAGTTGACGGATTATTAGAGATCCTGCCATACGTCCAAGGGTATTGGCATTCTGTAAATGTCCAAAAGTGCAGAATTGGCACTTAAATGGCAACTGTATTGTCTAAGCTCCTCCTACATCAATCTGTATAGATCCAATGGGAAAATGCGCTTCTTGCAGAACGTGTCTTCCTATTGGTTAGGCCCTGGGCAACAGTGGGGGGTGGAGCAACAACCAGAACAATTGTCCTCTCAATACCTCTTGTTTTATTTGTATGTATCACACAAGGCAAATCAAACGCTATTTGTTTAAACATATTGTTAAAAGGCACTGTTTAAAAAGTGGTGCAGAAGTTTGCCCAAGCTATTAAATTGCTGCAACCAATGAGATGTTAGTTTTTTACCAGATTACTGCAGTTAAATACCATCTGATTGGTTACTGCAGTAAATAGCACAGTCAAAAACTTCTATTCATTTGGTATTTATTTATCAAAAATCCCTAATTGGTTTTTAAAATATTTAGAGCGGGAAATGTCGTTAGCATTTTCACTTGGCGTTCAGCAAATACATTCAACGCATTTTCAATTTGGTAGGTTTTTTTATTTATCATATAGTATGATGTAAATAATGAACAATCAGACAGTTATTAGGTCATGGGGCCTCTTTTTAGGATATATTCTGTAACACACAATATCCAAGTATAACTTGTAAATTATATTTTTATAAATAGTGCTTAGTTATGTCATCAGTGTCCGGGCGTACAATTAATTACGGGGCCCCCAGCAAAACTATGATGGGGCCCTATCCTGCTTATCTACAGTGGTTTTCAGGTCTGCTACCCTGGTATTTATGCCGCTGATCAGTGTCACATGAATTGCTGAAACTGTGAGCTCTCTCAGTCTAGGATGATGTCTCTAGTTCTCTGGATCAAAAGTTAAAGGTTTGTAAATTTACTCTCCCTTGTCTATGCTGAGTCAGGAACATGCTTTGCGTTGTAAAAAGCCACAGTTCCCCTTTAAGTTATGTTGGTGGTTGTAGCTTAGGAATAAGTGAGGACCAAAGTAAAGAACACTCCAGTTTAAATATTCCAGACAGTTCTCCAAGGGTGCCACATATCTGGCCACTATTAAAGTCTAATCCACTCACAGACAAACGATAGCAGAAGATTACGGATCTTTATATGCGGTTCCTGTAACATTTACAGGGCGGATATTATCACAGCATTACCGGGCATAATGTCAATTACAAAATGATTTTCCTCCGGGCCATTGTTGGAATGTTAATGGAGTTAAGCACGAGCATTAAAGGATGTTTGAATTTATAAAGAGTGTGACTCTTTTCACTCTTATACACAGATCCTATGGGCATAATTAGCAATGGTGTTTTATGGGCGATCGTTAATCTACGATTACGATCACGGTTGTCGAAATTACTGTTCACTATAACCATCTTTAAAGGCGCGGTTTTGCTAAAAGTGATACAGCCTTAATAATATAGTCCATTGTTGCCTGCGTGGACTTACATTGTTAATATAGACATTAAACTCCTGTTCAGTTTTAAGATTAGTTTTCTCTACTAATTTATTAAAGAAACAAATACCCAGAAAACCTAAACTACAGGGAAGAGAATGGAGCAGTCCTGTAAAAAAAATGGTAAAAAAAGGTAAATATCTCCTATCTAATGTAAATGTACTATGTTAAGGGACTGTTGACTTATCCTCCCTACAGAGTTTTCAGACTAAGCTCCCATTTAATAGGCTTGCCTAGTTCTGTGTATATCGACACGCTAAACTGAAGACAGATCCATTCATTGGGAGGCACGTGCTATTTGACATTGTGAGTGCTGTAGGCAACACTAATCATTATACATCGCACAATATATGTTTCTCCTTATTTAGAAGTTGCTAAACCTGTCCTATTAAAAGAGTCATTTCCATAAATGTTGTTATATAAATAAGCTTAATATTTATTAAGTTGTAGTAGTTTTAAAATGTCAGGCCTGAATTAAACCCCTTCAACCACTCCGTTTTAAACTTTTGAGCTTTAGTATGCAGTCTTTTTATATAAATTAAACTTCAGCATACAATAAACTGGGCTGCATGTGCAGACTTACTATGCCTACGCTGGTATGTTTATCGAACATTTAAAGGAAATAAATGAAGGAACAATTTTTCAGTTCCGCTAGTTATAAACGGTGCTTATTTATGTCATTGATCACATGACGTATTGAAACTTGTGTATTATGGCCAATAATGCACCACCTTCCAATAATGTATATTAAAGGTCACCTTGTAGGCCTGTGACCTGTAGACTCTGGCCTTGTACTTTAATATGATCAAGGAACTAATCCATGACTTTCAATTCCTTACATTTTACAAAAGGGGGTGCGTTTACAGTATAATGGAACATAACAGTGAAGATATTATCAATGCATAGTCCAGGGCCCTATACTCAGTTTGTGCAAGTAGTAAAACCATAGGGGTTTTGTACACTGCCTGCCTTTAAATAAATATAAAGCCTTCCAACCACTACAAGGCATATACAACTGTACAGTGCCAACTGTAAAGTTATAACCTTATAATTGCTGCCCTACTATACAGTGATGAGAGCCGGTTTTTAAACCAAACCTGGTTATATTTCGGAAACTGCCGGTCTAGAAAATTCCCAGATCGGATGGAATTTTAGGAACTTGTGATGGAAAAATCAAATATTAGACAATCGAAATTAGATTCAAAAAGTTCTGTGGAACTGTGGAATGGAACTTGCTGGTTCCTCTCTATCACCATGTACAGGTGCCAGAGAGGGTTAACGCCCTTAGCTGGAGTAGTAAATGTACATTGGGGTTTGCTACTTAAAAGTGTCGTTTATAGACAACAAGGGGTGTATTCACCTGTTATAACAGCCTGAGAGGGAGACTGGTTCTGGCTGGAGAGGGCAATCCCAGTCCTGATAATAAAGGAAAGAAAAGATAACTGCACTGTACTTGGCTATAAAAGTCAAATATCTTACTGTCACCACTGCGGCTTCAACCATGGCTACCAAAGTGGAGATCAGGCAAACAGTCACCAGGCAAATAACATGGCGCTTTCCAGGGAACACATGCTGTCAGTGACCAGGGATTACATCTCCACTCCCAGCTGTGTGAGTACCGGGTCATAGAGTCAGAACGGAGGGGTGGGGCGTGAAAGAAAAAGTAAAGAGGGGGGGGAGAGGAGAAGAAGAAGGATAGAAGAAAAGCGGTGGGGCGAAAGGGGCGAGAGAAGGGGGGGGAGGAGAGCACAGCGAGCGAGATCGAGCCCCGATGCGAGCAGCAGCAGCGAGCACGACAGCAGCAGCGAGCAGCAGCGAGCGAGCTACGACGACGACGACACGAGCAGCGATCAGCAGAGAGCGGCGATCGCAGCGACTAGCGAGCAGCGGAGAGCATGGAGCGCGAGCGAGCGAGCGAGCGAGCGAGCGAGCGAGCAGCACGCGAGCGAGCGGCGAGCTACGACGAGCGAGCGATGAGCGACGCAGCGAGCGAGCGAGCGACGGGAGCGAGCGAAGCGAGCAGCATAGCGAGCGAGCGCAGCGAGGAGCGAGTCGAGCGAGCGTAGGCGAGCGAGCGAGCGAGCGAGTCGAGCGAGCGGAAGAGCGCGCGGCGCGCGCGCGGCTGCGCGCGGCGGCAGCGAGGAGCCAGCGGCGAGCGAGCGAGGAGCGAGCTCGTCGCGCGCGCGCGCGCGGCGCGGCGTCAGCGTCGCGCGCGCAGCGCGAGACGTAGCGGCGAGCGAGCAAGCGAGCGAGCGAGCAGATAGCGAAGCGCGCGCGCGGCGCGCGCTCGCGCGGCGCGCGATAGCGAGAGGGGAGCGAGCGAGCTAAGCGAGCGAGCGAAGCGAAGCGCGCGCGGAGCGAGTCGATGCGAGGCTAGCGAGCGACGGGAGAGCGAGCGAGCGCCGCGAGCGACGTATGGAGGAGCGAGCGACGAGAGCGAGTCGAGCGAGCGAGAGAGAGCGAGGCAGGAGCGAAGCCGAGCAGCGTGAGCGAGCGAGCGAGTCGAGCAGAGCGAGCGGGATCGAGAGAGTCGAGGAGCCGAGCGAGCGAGGGAGGGAGCGAGCGTAGGAGCGGGAGCGGAGCGAAGGACCGAGGAGCGACGAGCAGCGAGACGAGCAGCGAGCGATCGAGCGAGCGGCGATCTCACAACAGCGAGCGAACCCGCGCTCTCTCTATCGATCGAGCAGGATTGCTGAGAGAGCTAGCGTAGCAGTCAGCGAGCTAGCGATCTAGCTAGAGACGTAGGAGTATAGCGAGTCGAGAGCGATCTATCCGACGATCAGCGTCTCTATCTATCATGATTATTTCTCTCTATCTATCTATTTTTCATTATCTACTTTATCGACTACTACTATCTGATTATCTACTATCTATCTATCTATGATTTTTCTATCTATCTTTCTATTAATCCATATCATCATCTATATCTTTATCTATCTATTCGATCTTTATCTATACTCTACTGTATCATCATCTATCTATCTATGTTGCTGTCTGTCTGTCTGTCTGTACTGTCGTCTGTCGTCTCTACCTCTATCTACTATCTATCTCTATTTATCTATCATCTATATCTTATCTCTTTATCTCCTATCTATCTATCATCTATCTATCTATCTAGCTCTCATCTACTATCTATCTACTATACTGTCTATCTATCTATCTATCTATCTATCTATCTATCTATCTAATCATCTATCTATGTCTGAATGTCTGTAGTCTGTCTTCGTCTATCTTTATCTACCTCTATCTAATCTATCTATCTATCTATCTATATTACTATCTATCTACTTATTATCTATCTTCTAATTCGGTCTTACTATTAGGACCTTTATCAAGCTAGCTTGATAAAGGTCCTAATATAAGACCGAAATTGGTGCGTTCTGTTACACATCTGGTATAATAAATCAAGTTTTTGCACAAGCCCAAAGTGCTCTTTAACTATATCTGGTTTGGTATTAGACAGAAAAATTCTATGTCCTGGTGTGTATCGAAAATTTCGATAGTTATCGAAGATCGAAAGTGGACGATAATCTAAAGTAATCGAATTATCGGTAACCCTCGAAAACCGGGTTCGATTTCGGTAACCCGGATCTGTAATATCGGTAACCCTCGAAAGTAGCGTTCGACTTTCGGTAACCCTGAATCTGTAATTCGGAACGCCGAAAGTAGCGTGCGATTTCGGTAAACCCTCGGATCTGTAATATCGGTAACCCTCGAAAAAGTGAGTTCGATTTCGGTAACCCTCGAAGTGTAATATCGGTAACCCTCGAATAACGGGTTCGATTTCGGTAACCCGGAATCTGTAATATCGGTAACCCTCGAAAGTAGCGTGTCGATTTTGGTAACAACCCTCGGATTCTGTAATATTGTAACCCCGAAAGTGCGTTCGATTTCGGTAACCCTCGGATCTGTAATATCGGTAACCCTCGAAAACAGGGTTCGATTTCGGTAACCCTCGGATCTGTAATATCGGTAACCCTCGAAAGTAGCGTTCGATTTCGGTAACCCTCGAATCTGTAATATCGGTAACGCTCGAAAGTAGCGTTCGATTTCGGTAACCCTCGGATCTGTAATATCGGTAACCCTCGAAAACAGGGTTCGATTTCGGTAACCCTCGGATCTGTAATATCGGTAACCCTCGAAAGTATCGTTCGATTTCGGTAACCCTCGAATCTGTAATATCGGTAACCCTCGAAAGTAGCGTTCGATTTCGGTAACCCTCGGATCTGTAATATCGGTAACCCTCGGATCTGTAATATCGGTAACCCTTGAAAGTAGCGTTCGATTTCGGTAACCCTCGGATCTGTAATATCAGTAACCCTCGAAAGTAGCGTTCGATTTCGGTAACCCTCGGATCTGTAAAAAACACAACGCAAATGCGTAAGCTGAAAACGCACGATCGTGAGGAAATACAGTTTTAAAATAAGTTTTGGTTCTATTTCCGGGTTCCCCAGACCATCCCCAGGTCTCCGTGTCATTTACAGTAACTTACTATTACATTTCATCTTACTAAAACGATAGAAATTTTCAAATTTTTTCTCCCATTGACTTCTATGGGTCCGTTTTGGATTCTTTGAATTTCCGAATTTGCAGTTAAATTCGAAAATTCGAAAAACGGGACGAAACTCATCAGTTTGGAACATCTCCGTTTACACTATTGCAATCAAGCAGGTATATTGTAGGAATGGCACCATGACTATAAATAACATGTCTTTCATCTGGTAGATATCGGTAACCCTCGAAAACAGGGTTCGATTTCGGTAACCCTCGGATCTGTAATATCGGTCCCTCGAAAGTAGCGTTCGATTTGGTAACCTCGAATCTGTAATATCGGTAACGTCGAAAGTAGTTCGATTTCGGTAACCCTCGGATCTGTAATATCGGTAACCCTCGAAAGTAGCGTTCGATTTCGGTAACCCTCGAATCTGTATATATCGGTAACCCTCGAAAACAGGGTTCGATTTCGGTAACCCGATCTGTAATATCGGTAACCCTCGAAAGTAGCGTTCGATTTTGGTAACCTCGGATCTGTAATATTGGTAACCCTCGAAAGTAGCGTTCGATTTCGTAACCCTCGAATTGTAATACGGTAACCTCGGAAACAGGGTTCGATTTCGGTACCTCGGATCGTAATATCGTAACCCTCGAAAGTAGCGTTCGATTTCGGTAACCCTCGAATCTGTAATATCGGTAACGCTCGAAAGTAGCGTTCGATTTCGGTAACCCTCGGATCTGTAATATCGGTAACCCTCGAAAAAACGGGTCGATTTCGGTAACCCTCGGATCTGTAATATCGGTAACCCTCGAAAGTATCGTTCGATTTCGGTAACCCTCGAATCTGTAATATCGGTATAACTCGAAAGTAGCGTTCGATTTCGGTAACCCTGGATCTGTATATCGGTAACCGGATCTGTAATATCGGTAACCCTTCCCTCGAAAGTAGCGTTCGATTTCGGTAACCCTCGGATCTGTAATATTGGTAACCCTCGGATCTGTAATATCGGTAACCCTCGAAAGTAGCGTTCGATTTCGGTAACCCTCGGATCTGTAATATCAGTAACCCTCGAAAGTAGCGTTCGATTTCGGTAACCCTCGAAAATAGAATGCGTAAGCTGGAAAACAGCCGATCGTGAGGAAATACAGTTTTAAAATAAGTTTTGGTTCTATTTCCGGGTTCCCCAGACCATCCCCAGGTCTCCGTGTCATTTACAGTAACTTACTATTACTATTTCATCCTTAAAATCGATAGAAATTTTCAAATCTTTTTCTCCCATTGACTTCTATGGGTCCGTTTTGGATTCTTTGAATTTCCGAATTTGCAGTTAAATTCGAAAATTCGAAAAACGGGACGAAACTCATCAGTTTGGAACATCTCTAGTTTACACTATTGCAATCAAGCAGGTATATTGTAGGAATGGCACCATGACTATAAATAACATGTCTTTCATCTGTGACAAACAATGAGGATTCATTTTTCAGCATTTGTAAAAAAAACACCTGTACTTACCCTTTTCTCGTGTCCTTGGGCTGAGTAAACAAAGGCTTCTTTATTGTGCAATAGAGTGTGTTTGTTTACAGTTCACCCTTAACCCCGTAACACTATGACAGCAGAAACAGAAAACAATCACCCTTCTCCTATTGACAGTAAACTCTTTTTGTGGGTTTCACTATTGCCTCTGTTGTGAAAACAAAATACACGTAAAGGAAAATGAACACAGAAGCGTTTGGGCTTTTTTTTTAGCATTAGATTATTATTCTGTTCTTTGCGACTACAATGTATAAATAAATCTTTATTTTTCACATAACAAAATACATTTTGTGATCTTCAAATCTTATGTGATAACACAAATCAGTTCTGTCCCTACGAAACACAATATGTAATTTTTGTAAAAACTATAAAGTCATTGACACTCTACCCAAAAAACTACAGGAACAGAGAAACATTAAGGAACTTCCAGCTGAGAGTAAGGGCTTGGTCCGACTTGTGCGATTTACAGCATGCTTCCGCTTGCCAGACCCCAGTGCAGATCAATAATATGGGACTTTCCCATGAAAGTCAGGACAGTTTGTAGAGCTGCAAGAGAAAAGCTGGTCCTACATATCCAGTAGTGCCATATCTTTCCTTTAAACTGAACATTCCATAGAGAGAGAAGTCCACACTTTAACACATTCGGTGTCATTATGGAGAGCTGCGAATGTGACTTTGGTAGGGCTTATTTTTTCTGTGACTTTCTAAAGGGCAACTGTACATAGGTAAATCACCCCCTAAACAGCAGCTTTAAAACTTTAAAACCGGCCCAGGAATAGACACCCACCTTAGTTCCCTTGTCATGGCCTCTTCTGCTACTTCTGGGAATAGAAGAGCAGAAGGGGTTGGACAGGCAGACGTGTTTGTGATTAGATGAGACTCAGCCAATCACAGGGATGCATTTGCCGGTCAGTAGAGGGAACCAAGGGAATGAGGTCGGGTAAGTACATTTCTGGGCTGATTTTACAGTTTTAGAAATAGTGTTTAAGGTTGGGGGGGGGGTCCCTACATTGTATGAAGTTTTATTCTTTAAAATAGAGAGATGCAGTGCTGAGGGATCCGGAAGGGGGAGAGCTCCACTGCGCATGCCAGAGTCCTCTAAGAGGAGCAGGAAGTGTCAGGTACGGATAACACACAGACAGGCTCCTACTCTTCATTTTTTTGGACTTTGATCAGACCCTGCAGGACAACCATAAGGAGCAGAAGAGAATGGGCTCCCCTTAGTAAGGAGCCTGTTATCCAAAATATTCATTTAGATATTGTATCTGTCTAGATAGTGTATAACGTCACTGACAGACATTATAGAGGTAGTAGATGGACCTGTAGTTTATAGTGTTGTGTCACGGGGTCCTGTACTGGGGCCATTTTATATCATTGTTTTTAAATGGGAACGGAAAGCTAGTCTCTGTGATAGGGGATGACCTGGAAAACTACAGATGACTGGCAATTGTTGTAAGAAGATTCTAGATGTTGTAAAAACGGGCAACAATGTGGCTAGTGAGGTTCCATTTTAGTTCATTCATTAATGGTTTACAAGTCCCTGGGCCCCGTTCCTACTAGGTCCGTTTTTAACCCAGAGACCACTCACAAAATGGGTGCATCCTTCACCATACCAGGAATGTGTTTTTGTGTATGTGTGTGTGTTTGTGCATATGTGTGTTTTTGTGTATGTGTGTTTGTGTGTGTATGTGGATGTACTGTATATGTGTTTGTGTGTGTACGTTATTTTTTTGTGGATGTGTGTGTGTGGGTTTGTGCATATGTGTGTTTTTGTGTTTGTGTGTGTATGTGGGTTTATGTATGTATGTGTTTGTTTGTGTGTATGTGTGTTTGTGTGTGTATGTTTTTTTCGGGTAAGTGTGTGTGTGGGTTTGTGTCTGTGTGTTTATGTATGTTTTTTTTGTGTATGTGTGTGTGTGGGTTTGTGTGTGTGTGTGAGTTTGTGTGTGTGTATGTGTGTTTGTGTGTGTATGTTTTTTTCTGTATGTGTATTTGTGTGTGTATGTTTTTTTCGGGTAAGTGTGTGTGTGGGTTTGTGTCTGTGTGTTTATGTATGTTTTTTTTGTGTATGTGTGTGTGTGGGTTTGTGTGTGTGTATGTGTGTTTGTATGTGGGTTGTTATGATTTCAAGCTATTTAAGCATCAAAAACCATCTGGTCATTAACTGCTTAGAACACCCTTGGCAGGGGCCATTACTGCTTAATTACAGCTGGTAACAACAATTGTCATGTTGTCCTTAGTCAGTGTAACGTTATTGTGTAAACAGCCTGTGTCTGTGGTTGGAGAGAAGTGTCATTGGCCCATTTAATGCATTCAACACTTTTCATCCTGGGAATAAAAGGGTTAACCATTGTTATCCGCCTATTGGTGTAACAGACTGTCCGTCATTGTAAACTCCTAACTGGTCAACCAGCGATTGGACCACCGGTGTCTGGTCCTAGATTAACTGATAGCGATGGGATTCTCATGTCCAAACGGTATTATATTACCATTTGCAACGTTGTGTTGCCTTTGTATTTTATGAATAGTGATCAGCTATTTTATATAAGGTTTGCTTCCTTCCCTGGTTCTAAATGATTAAAGCCTCAATATACTTTCAAATGATAGAATCAATACAATCAGGGTTATTCAATAAAAGTTCTTATCTTTTAAAATGGTGCTAATTTTGCCCCAACCAATCAGATGTTAGCTTTCAAATGTTAAATAAGATCTAATTGGTTGGGGCAAAATTAGCACCATTTTAAACGATAAGAACTTTTATTGAATCTCCCTCATAGTGCTTTATACAGTAAAAGGTGCTATTAATCTCCAGCAACCAATCACATGTTACATAAGTGCAGTAGATAAGTGAATATCTAACATCTGATTGGCTGCTGTAGATGAATAGCACAAGCAAACTTTTCAGCCTGGATGACTGTTCACTTGTTCACTGCTGTCAGCTGGGGCAAAATAGCTGTAATCTCAGCAAAAGTCACTGCAACCGACATTTCGCCACATTTCGTGTGGTCCATAAAAGACAGCACGAACTTCAGTGATTTACCGTCATGTTGATCATCCTTTTGTCCAGACGGAAAATTACCGCCGATATTTCGGACGAACTGACCGAAATATCGATCTGCTGACTCATTAAAGATATAGGAGTCGTTATTTGCAGGACTGTTTATTTTCCGTCAGACACCATCTCCGTTCTTTCGACAAACCATTCAATATAGTCGAGCTAAAAAGAAATTGAAAACCGTTATCAATAATATGAGCGTTTCGATCGAATTAGCTGAAAAATATTGATGCTGTGTATAGGGGGCTTTACTAGTGTGCTAGTACTGGCCTCATCAGTAGTATGAGCACCCTGACTCGTGCCAATGAAACACAAAGTGATTGGCTAAAAGCTTTTTGGTACAACAAATCTCATTAGCTGATGTTGGACAGTTGGACTCTAAACTCTAAAGATCCAGGTGTCCCAGAAAGCTGATCTGCCCCTACACAGCTGTGCAAGTCTGTTCTGTGTGTGACCTCAAGCAAACCTGATTTTATCTGACATAATTCCTATACAACAGGAGGCCATGCAGCTCTTCCCTAAAATCCCAAGTCCGGTGGGTGTGAAAATGATTAACGGCTCATTATGGCGTTGATAACACTGCAGGCTGGCCAACAATAATGGCTCTGTCTGAGCATTGCGGAATGTAAAGATTTTAAAGGCAGTAAAACAGGGTGACCTCCACGTTCCTGTAAAAAGCCAAATAAAACACAAAATAATATAATTCGTCCCTAATGCAAAAAAACCCCCAAACCTCTAATTCTAAGCCAATGTGACATATAGGGCTTATTTATTTATTACTATTTAATTCTCCGTAATCTGGATTTGAAACCCCTATAATATAGTTGGACATAAAAACTGTCCCCTCCCCCTTTCATATAACACACGGCGTACGGATTGTTATAAATAATAGTCTCCGTTCGCACAAATTTTTAAAGGGGAAATGCAAAAAGTGCGTAGGTGAAAATATTCTCACTGAACACGACTTTGTCTTCTCGCCTCAAATCCGCGCTCTATTGGCTTTCACTGATTTACTAATTAATTCCCTGGTCCCAGCTCTAGTCATTCAAACCAAAAATTCTCTTTTCCTTTTAGGACTCATGACAGAGGCCATTAGCAATGACAATTAGAGATCCGGTCGGGACGCAGAACATTCCTCTTTGTGGCAGCTTCACTTCAGCAATCCGAGAGTCATGTGCTCATGACCCTATTAACCCCCATTTTGCCAGGTGTGAAGGCGTACACAGAGTCTCACACCCTGGTTAGTCCTTCCTCACCTCCTGATTGTTCCCCCTGCTGGTACTCTTTCCTCCCTCCACTTCAGCTCTTATGGGAATTTCCTTCCACATGACTGATTTTTGTCCCGTTAAAGGAACACTCCACATAAAATAAAGAAAATTTAAAGGGACACCAGGAAGCCATATACATTTACATGTACAGGAACATCAGAGTTTTTGTTTGGAACGGAAATACTCAATTAGTAATAAATTCCTCTTACAGTTTGTAGTTTGGTCAATTAGGAAAAGAAAAATTTAAGGGAAATTAAAGCTAAAACATATTTTACTGGCAAATTCTCCTTTTAATCAGTAGGCTCAGTGGGCTCGTACACATATCTACCGGATAAGGAAATAGGCTCTGATAACAATTTTACTTCCCTGTCTAGCCCTGTGAAAGTTACTGCATTGATTGGCTCCTTTCTGTAGCCCTGTGTTTTTCAAACTTTGATTGGCTACTCCCTCTAGCTCTGTGAATTTTATAAGAATTCAATTGGCTATAGCTTTGCCCATATCATGTTTCTGCATATATGGATACAAAATGAAAAATATAGTAAACCAATCAGCTGTTTTATTGCTTTAGAGCGCATTTCTTTAATATTTATTCCATGCAAAATTCAACAAAACAACAATATCCATCTCTGCCTGCACACATTTCATGCATTAGAAAGTCTCTTTGTTGTTTGTTCTTTTGCTAATGTCTCTGCCAGTTTTTTTACGTCTGATTAATCATAATTAAATAATGTCAGTAAGTCCCAGCATGCCTTGTACCAAGTCAGACTGGACAACAGCCACAGATAAATGCCCCCTCTGTCTGGGATTTCATGTACATCCAAGTCACTGTGCTCTGGCAGCTATCAAAATAGTTTTCCCCATAACTTGTCCCAGTATCTACTTGGCTCGTCCGTTCAGCTTGGCAGCTCCTTTTCTTAGCAGGAGTTTCTATAGGAGAAAAAAAATATCTCCAGCTGGACAGAGTATGATGTAGCCCAATTCTACAAAATGTGTTCAGTGGCCAAAAATTCTGACAAAAGGCAAACTAATTTGTGCTATTTTTACATCACTTTTTAAATAAAATGCTATAGTCTCCTAGAAGTCCTTGCTCTTCTATATTTCTATCTCTCCTATAAGTCCTTGCTCTTCTATCTTTCTATCTCTTCTATAAGTCCTTGCTCTTCTATCTTTCTATCTCTTCTATAAGTCCTTGCTCTTCTATCTTTCTATCTCTTCTATAAGTCCTTGCTCTTCTATATTTCTATCTCCTCTATAAGTCCTTGCTCTTCTATCTTCCCTGCCTATTTATTGTTAAATAAGAATAGTGCATGCTATCCCCGCAGCTTTTTACAATAGCTTTATCCGTTCGTATCAGGACCTGCCCCAAAGTGTTACCAATATCCCAGGCATGGCAATAAAGGTGCATCGCATTGGTATTTGTCGGCACATACGCTGTAGAGGGATCGGTTGGCCATGCGGCCATACATGGGTATCGGTTCTCTTCACTTTAAAGGAAAGGGAGCCAATAATAACAGACGGAAATTCTTTCCTGACCACGGGCATTTGTCAGCATTACTGTCGGTCGGATTCAGCCCCTACACATTAACGATATTATGTATTGTGGGCCGACGGGATTTACCTAATATCACTAATGTGTAAGGCCACCTTTAGTCTTTTAGGGGGAAGAAGGGAACCAGAAGGACAACAAGCGCAAAAACAGGGAGGATATAGAAACCTTTAGAAAGGCACTGTATGGCAGTTTAACGATACCATGCCTTTAACGATCGGCAATTGTACTATCGTTTGGTATTGTACGGCACGGAATACGTGCTGTATCATTAAATTCCCATACAGCGCTTTATTAATATGGCCTCCAACTGGAGATTGGATTGTTTATGGGCCCCTTAAGAGGCACAGGATATTAAACCCCTAAAGGTAGATAAACATTTCATCAACCAGTAAGACTAGACTTAAGGGACACACATACACAATCCAAACTCCTGTCATATGATATTCCGATATCGCACGATCATCCAATCGTGTATGGTTGAATGCCCAATCATCGGCCAATTTTCGGCCTTATAAGGAAATCGTAAAAAAGTTTATAGGACCAATACTGATTGGGCAATCGTACGATTGCAATTGGTCCGTGTATGGCCCGCTTTAATTGTTTCTCACCTTGCTTACTATGTACTTTATGTGATGAATTTTGACTCCCGTGGTTTATAATAAAGGAGGTGTTTTTACTGATTATATATTTGTACCCGTTATTTATCCACCACTGCTTGTCTTTTGATCTCTATGGCCCGCTTTAGAACAAGAAAAATCTGATGAGGTTGAATTACTCAAATTATATTTATGAAAGATACTGAGTAATATATTGGCCAATATTTTAGTGTTAGTGGTAAAAATAACCTGCAGTATCGGATCTTCCCAGTACCGCGGGTTTACAAAAACGCCCTTATTTTCTCATCCTCTCTCTCACCCTTCCCTCTCTTTCTCCTATTTCAGACACTCTCTTTCTTCTTTTTCTGTCCTCAGTCTCTTTTTCTTCTCTCTTCTTTTTCTGTCCTCAGTCTCTCTTTCTTCTCTCTTCTTTTTCTGTCCTCAGTCTCTTTCTTCTCACTCTGCCTTCTCTTTCTTATTTTCTCTCATACTCTCTTCTTTCAATCTCTCTCTCAACCTCTCTCTTCTCTCTGTCCTATCTTTCTCTCTCTCTCTCTCTCTCTCTGTCTCTCTCACCCTCTCTCTTCTCCTCTTCGTGTCATCTCTCTCTCTCTCTCTGTCTCTCTCATCCTCTCTCTTCTCTCTGTGTCATATCTTTCTCTCTCTCTCTGTCTCT
>CM033469.1:23644699-23716718 GCA_019447015.1 Hymenochirus boettgeri
TCGCCGTGGTTTATAATAAAGGAGGTGTTTTTACTGATTATATATTTGTACCCGTTATTTATCCACCACTGCTGTTTTTGATCTCTATGGCCCGCTTTAGAACAAGAAAATCTGATGAGGTTGAATTACTCAAATTATATTTAGAAAGATACTGAGTAATATATTGGCCAATATTTTAGTGTTAGTGGTAAAAATAACCTGCAGTATCGGATCTTCCAGTACCGCGGTTTACAAAAACGCCCTTATTTTCCATCCTCACTCTCTCACCTTCTCCTTCTCTTTCCTATTTCAAGACACTCTCTTCCTTCTTTTTCGTCCTCATCTTTTTTTTTCTTCTCTCTTCTTTTTCTGTCCTCAGTCCCTTTTCTTCTCTCTTCTTTTTTGTCCTCAGTCTACTCTTCTTCTCACTCTGCCTTCTCTTTCTTATTTTCTCTCTACTCTCTTCTTTCAATCTCTCTCTCAACCTCTCTCTTCTCTCTGTCCTATCTTTCTCTCTCTCTCTCTCTCTCCTCTCTGTCTCTTCTCACCCTCTCTCTTCTCTCTTTTGGTCATCTCTCTCTCTCTCTCTCTCTGTCTCTCTCATCTCTCTCTCTTCTCCTGTGTCATATCTTTCTCTCTCTCTCTTGTCTCTCCCCACCCTCTCCTCTTCTCTCTGTGTCATCTCTCTCTCTCTCTCTGTCTCCTCTCACCCTCTCTCTTCTCTCTGTGTCATATCTTTCTCTCTCTCTCTGTCTCTCTCACCTCTCTCTCTCTCTCTCTTCTCTCTGTGTCATATCTTTCTTTCTCTCTCTGTCTCTCTCACCCCTCTGCTCATCTCTCTGTGTCATATCTTTCTTTCTCTCTCTCTCTCTCTGTCTCTCCACCCTCGCTCTTCTCTCTGTGTCATATCTTTCTCTCTCTCTCTGTCTCTCTCACCCTCTCTCTTCTCTCTCCGTGTCTGTCTTTCTTCCCGTAGGGCTGCAGTGTGATATTCAGACAGAGGCCTTGCTATATGGGAGGTGGTCACACACAGGTTCTGGTGACAAAAGAAGGAAAAACACTTGCAAATGAATCTGTTCCCCTCTGAATCAATAAGGGGAAGAAAGAAAAGCCTCGGTGATATCCCAGTGGCCGTGGGTTTCTTTTCTGCGACCAGCAGCCAGGTCCTTGTTGTGCCTCACATTTTTGTTTCCGAACTTGTTCCCCTTCACGCTTGGCCGGGCCAGTTCTTTCTTCAGGGAATCTTTTTTTATTATTATTATTATTTCCCCCCTCACATGACTGTGCAGGTGTGTATGGGAACCCTGCATCGCCCCGGTAATTAGTGGCATAGTGTGAGATTTCCCGCTGAGCCTTTAACAAGGGCTTCAAGCTTCGGATAGGCCGGCCCATTGCCCAAACCGACACTTCCAACAATGGGCAGAGGGCAGAGGGCAACAGGAGAAGGAGGGGGGTCCAAGCTGCACCCTTTTCAGGATTGTGCTCAGCTCGGGGAGGGTAGGAGGGAGGGTAGAGTCCTAACTTGCAGCCAATGTGTGCCTGCGGATACTGTGCCAATGGACTGAGCTAAATGTTTCTCTCTCGTTGTGGTTAAGGACGGAATTTCTTTTTCTCTTTATTATTCCTTCCTCCTCCTATACAGCCGATACAGTGAACTGGTACTCAACATGCATAATGGGGTTATAGGTACAGGGGCCCGAATAACACGTTAAACTGCTGCGCTCCATGTTTTCCACCCATAAAAAAATATTGAACTCTGCACAAACAATAGAAAAATGTTCCCCACCAACACATTGACTGGGCCTGTATATGTCACCCACAGGGGACAGGATGTGGGGTCTATCCATGGCCTGCCAAGCCCCATCCCTGGACCATCCAAGCCCTGTCTCCCGCTGGTAACAGACACTGGGCCCCTCGAAACGGGGTTGTCCTGGTGATAAGAGGATGGCAAGTGCTTGCAAGTGCTTGTCATTGGCCCAGATATTTATTTATCCTTTATCATTGGTCTTAATGCCAACACTTCCCAATAAAACTGACCACGTATCAAATGATGTCATGTTGACCCGCAATGCCATGAAAGAATAACGTGTTGGTTTATAACGTGTTGGTTTCAGTGCAGCCATACAACATGCATTTAATGAACCGATACTTAGCCTTGCAGCATGTAGATTCCATGTGTTCTGTGTTCTATTGCCACACACAGCCCATGATTGCCAACCACGACAGTATTTCTGCCCACAAAAGACATGATAAGAACTTAAAGTAAAACTATCTTGTCCCCCCGACCATCCCTTGCAGGGTTAACGCTGATTACATGCGACAGGGCTGTGAATTTTAGGTGTGTGCGTACAGGGAGGGTCCAGTCCTATTTTTTTCCCTTTTTTATGAATTGGTCATCAGTTCCAACAGCTTTTTTCCCCCTCTCCTTTATAAGTCTCAGCCCACCCAGACAGCCTTTAATCTTGGGCTAGAGCTAATTTTTTTTCTTACAGTTTTTTTTTTAAACAACAGTTCAACCCTTTAATTACTGCCATGTGCATTCTCCACCCAGGGTCACATTACAATCCAGTCAAAGGGATTCTACAGGTGCAACCAGACATTCTGTTTGTGCGCTGAAAGAAGACTTTGCTTATGGTGATGTTTTCGGAGAGATTTATATATATATATAAAGTAGGCCGTTTACAGGGGGGGGGGCGATTCAAAGAAAGCAATTTTTTTTGTTCTGCCGATTGTTGATATCAAGCGATTGCTAAGAAAAAAATGATTCAGGTCTGGAGGATAATTTTCCATCTACCTTATCTTTCGGTACATATCAGTAATTGGTGACTGTATATCCAATTGAAATATGATTGCCTTGTATGGCCTGATAGAGTACGGTGGCTCAGTGACACAGTCACTTCATCAAAGGCGCCTCTGCAATATTGTAATATTGTAATAAAGTGGGCTGTAGCCTACTGAATATTTCATATAGCCTGGGCCAGTTACCAATAATTTTGCATCTTTGCATCTTTCTAAACATCTCCCTTCCTTACTATAACAGCACAAGGATTGATCAGTGTATGTTGGTTATTATTAAAGAGCCCTGAAAGTGCATTATAAATTGCAGATTGACACAATATGAACCATGCCATCTAGTGGCCATATTTGAAGCCATCTTTGAAAATCATCTCTTTATACGGGAGATTCAATAAAAGTTCTTATCGTAAAGAATGGTGCTAATTTTGCCCCAACCAATCAGATCTTATTTAACATTTGAAAGCTAACATCTGATTGGTTGGGGCAAAATTAGCACCATTTTAAACGATAAGAACTTTTATTGAATCTCCCTGTATATACCTTATTAGAGATATACCGTACTTCAATGGTTGTTTAAGAAATGTTATTAATATGTTTTACTATTATAAGTAAAGTCAGACAAATTCATGTCAAATCTTGATATCAGAATTCATTGGATATCTGCCTTGATTCTGGCATAAACATCCACACTGACCTTGTGTGGGGATTGGTTATTTAGGTATTTAAAGGAGAACTATAGTGGATATAACTTTAAAAAACCCAGTTAAAATGAAAAGTACCTGGGGCAGGGATGTAGTAAATGATAGTTCCCACCATCCAATTTTGTTTCAATGAGGAGCGGCAGCATGAAGATGATTGCCTCTGCCAGGCTTTCTGAGTGCTTCAGAACTATCTTTAATTTAAGAAGGTCCTGGGCACTAACCTGGCTGATAAAAACTGTACGTGTTGAAGCTCCTTAACGAAAAAATATTGGGAAGTAGGAGTAATCCACCCTACCTCCCTGCCCCAGGTACTTTTCATTTTAAAAATTATTTTTTTATGATGTATTTGTCCTTTAAATCAATGGAATTCAACAGGTATTATAAATGAGCAGATACTAGGGAAATTACTCCTGTTTATGGCCATCTTTACTTTTATTGTCACCCAAAACAGATTTTTATGTGATGTGTGTAAGGTCACTGGTCAGTACTGTGGACAGTAGGTGTAATAAAGGGGTTAATTGATATGTTACAGGTATAACCCTCATTATAGTATAAACAATATTACCATATAAATCCTTGTTCCTTTCTGTCCCTGTATACATAGTTACTGTGTGTAAGGTCAGTGGTCAGTACTGTGGACAGTAGATATAATAAGGGGTTAATTGATATGTTACAGGTATAACCCTCATTATAGTATAAACAATATTACCATATAAACCTTGTTCCTTTCTGTCCCTGTTAACATAGTTACTGTGTGTAAGGTCAGTGGTCATTACTGTGGACAGTAGATGTAATAAAGGGGTTAATTGATATGTTACAGGTATAACCCTCATTATAGTATAAACAATATTACCATATAAACCTTGTTCCTTTCTGTCCCTGTATTACATAGTTACTGTGTGTAAGGTCAGTGGTCATACTGTGGACAGTAGATGTAATAAAGGGGTTATTGATATGTTACAGGTATAAACCCTCATTATAGTATAAACAATAACCATATAAATCCTTGTTCTCTTTCTGTCCCTGATAACATAGTTACTGTGTGTAAGGTCAGTGGTCAGTACTGTGGACAGTAGATGTAATAAAGGGTTAATTGATATGTTACAGGTATAACCCTCATTATAGTTAAAAACAATATTACCATATAAATCCTGTTCTTTCTGTCCCTGTTACATAGTTACTGTGTGTAAGGTCAGTGGTCAGTACTGTGGACAGTAGATGTAATAAAGGGGTTAATTGATATGTTACAGGTATAACCCTCATTATAGTTAAACAATATTACCATATAATCCTTGTTCCTTTCTGTCCCTGTATACATAGTTTACTGTGTGTAAGGTCAGTGGTCAGTACTGTGGACATAGATGTAATAAGGGTTAATTGATATGTTACAGTATATACCCTCATTATAGTATAAACAATATTACCATATAAATCCTTGTTCCTTTCTGTCCCTGTATACATAGTTACTGTTGTAAGTCAGTGGTCAGTACTGTGGACAGTAGATGTAATAAAGGGGTTAATTGATATGTTACAGGTAAAACCCTCATTATAGTAAAACAATATTACCATATAAATCCTTGTTCCTTTCTGTCCCTGTATACATAGTTACTGTGTGAAGGTCAGTGGTCAGTACTTGGACAGTAGATGTTAATAAAGGGTTAATTGATATGTTACAGGTATAACCCTCATTATAGATATAAACAATATTACCATATAATCCTTGTTCCTTTCTGTCCCTTTATACATAGTTACTGTGTGTAGGTCAGTGGTCATGTACTAGGACAGTAGATGTAATAAAGGGGTTATTGATATGTTACAGGTATAACCCTCATTATAGTTAAAACAATTACCATATAAATCCTTGTTCCTTTCTGTCCCTGTATACAAGTTACTGTGTGTAAGGTCAGTGGTCAGTACTGTGGACAGTAGTGTAATAAAGGGTTAATTTATGTTACAGGTATAACCCTCATTATAGTATAAACAATATTACCATATAAATCCTTGTTCCTTTCTGTCCCTGTTAACATAGTTACTGTGTGTAAGGTCAGTGGTCAGTACTGTGGACAGTAGATGTAATAAAGGGGTTAATTGATATTTACAGGTATAACCCTCATTATATATAAACAATATTACCATATACATCCTTGTCCTTTCTGTCCCTGTATACATATTACTGGTGTAAGGTCAGTGGTCATTACTGTGGACAGTAGATTTATAAAGGGTTAATTGATATGTTACAGTATAACCCTCATTATAGTATAAAAATATTACCAATAAATCCTTGTTCCTTTCTGTCCCTGTATACATAGTTACTGTGTGTAAGGTCAGTGGTCAGTACTGTGGACAGTAGATGTAATAAAGGGGTTATTGATATGTTCAGGTATAACCCTCATTATATATAAACAATTTACCATATAAATCCTTGTTCCTTTCTGTCCCTGTATACATAGTTACTGTGTTAAGGTCAGTGGTCAGTACTGTGGACAGTGATGTAATAAAGGGGTTAATTGATATGTTCAGGTTAACCCTCATTATAGTATAAACAATATTACCAATATAATCCTTGTTCCTTTCTGTCCCTGTATACATAGTTACTGTGTGTAAGGTCAGTGGTCAGTACTGTGGACAGTAGAGTAATAAAGGGTTTTGAAATGTTACGTATATAACCCCATTATAGTATAAACAATATTACCATATAATCCTTGTTCCTTTCTGTCCCTGTATACATAGTTACTGTGTGTAAGGTCAGTGGTCAGTACTGTGGACAGTGATGTAATAAAGGGTTAATTGATATGTTAACGATTAACCTCATTATAGTATAAACAATATACCATATAATCCTTGTTCCTTCTGTCCCTGTATACATAGTTACTGTGTGTAAGGTCAGTGGTCAGTACTGGACAGTAGATGTAATAAAGGGTTAATTGATATGTTACAGGTATACCCTCATTATAGTATAAACAATATTACCAATAAATCCTTGTTCCTTTCTGTCCCTGTATACATAGTTACTGTAGTATCAGTGGTCATACTGTGACGTAGATGTAATAAGGGTTATGATATGTTACAGTATAACCCTCATTATAGTATAAACAATATTACCATATAAATCCTTGTTCTTCTGTCCCTGTTACATAGTTACTGTGTGTAAGGTCAGTGGTCAGTACTGTGTGGACAGTAGATGTAATAAGGGTTAATTGATATGTTACAGTATATCACCTCATTATAGTATAAACAATATTACCATATAAATCCTTGTTCCTTTCTGTCCCTGTATACATAGTTACTGTGTGTAAGGTCAGTGGTCATTACTTGTGGACGTAGATGTAATAAAGGGGTAATTGATATGTTACAGGTATAACCCTCATTATAATATAAACAATATTACCATATAAATCCTTGTTCCTTTCTGTCCCTGTATACATAGTTACTGTGTGTAAGGTCAGTGGTCAGTACTGTGGACAGTAAGGTTAATCAAGAAGGGGTTAATTATATGTTACAGGTATAACCCTCATTATAGTATAAACAATTTACCATATAAATCCTTGTTCCTTTCTGTCCCTGTATACATAGTTACACTGTTTGTAAGGTCAGTGGTCAGTACTGTGGACAGTAGATGTAATAAGGGGTTAATTGATATGTTACAGGTATAACCCTCATTATAGTATAAACAATATTACCATATAAATCCTTGTTCTTTTCTGTCCCTGTATACATAGTTACTGTGTGTAAGGTCAGTGGTCAGTACTACGTGACATATGTAATAAAGGGGTTAATTGTATGTGTACAGGTATAAACCTCATTAATAGTTATAAAACATATTACATATAAATCCTTGTTCCTTTCTGTCCCTGTATACATAGTTACTGTGTGTAAGGTCAGTGGTCAGTACTGTGGACGTGTGTATGGGGTTTTGTATGTTCAGGTATAACCTCTATTATAGTTATATTCCTTAAATCCTTGTTCCTTTCGTCCCTGTATACATAGTTACTGGTGTAGGTCAGTGGTCAGTACTGTGGACAGTAGATGTAATAAAGGGTTAATTGATATGTACAGGTATAACCCTCATTATAGTATAAACAATATTACCATATAAATCCTTGTTCCTTTCTGTCCCTGTATACATGTTACTTGTGTGTAAGGTCAGTGGTCAGTACGTGGACAGTAGATGTAATAAAGGGGTTAATTGATATGTTACAGGTATAACCCTCATTATAGTATAAACAATATTACCATATAAATCCTTGTTCCTTTCTGTCCCTGTATACATAGTTACTGTGTGGTAAGGTCAGTGGTCAGTACTACGTACAGTAGATGTAATAAAGGGGTTAATTGATATGTTACAGGTATAACCCTCATTATAGTATAAACAATATTACCATATAATCCTTGTTCCTTTCTGTCGTCCTGTATACATAGTTACTGTGGTAAGGTCAGTGGTCAGTACTGTGGACAGTAGTATAATAAAGGGGTTATTGTATGTTTACAGGTATACCCTCATTATAGTATAACAAAATATTACCATATAAATCCTTGTTCCTTTCTGTCCCTGTATACATATTACTGTGTGTAAGGTCAGTGGTCAGTACTGTGGACAGTAGATGTATAAAGGGGTTAATTGATATGTTCCAGGTATAACCCTCATTATAATAAACACAATATTACCATATAAACCTTGTTCCTTTCTGTCCCTGTACATAGTTACTGTGTGTAAGGTCAGTGGTCAGTCTGTGGACGTAGATGTAATAAGGGGTTAATTGATTGTTACAGGTATAACCCTCATTATAGTATAAACAAATTACCATATAATCCTTGTTCCTTTCTGTCCCTGTATACATAGTTACTGTGTGTAGGTCAGTGGTCAGTACTGTGGACAGAGTGATAAGGGGTTATTGATATGTTACGGTATAACCCATTATAATATAACAATATTACCATATAAATCCTTGTTCCTTTCTGTCCCTGTATACATAGTTACTGTGTGTAAGGTCAGTGGTCAGTACTGTGGACAGTAATGTAATAAGGGGTTATTGATATGTTACAGGTATAACCTCTTTAGTAAAACATATTACCTATAAAATCCTTGTTCTTTCGTTCCCTCGTCCTGTATACATAGTTACTGTGTGTAAGGTCATGGTCGTACTGGACAGTAGATGATAAGGGTTAATTGATATGTTACAGGTATAACCCTCTTATAGTTAAACAATATTACCATATAATCCTTGTTCCTTTCTGTCCCTGTATACATAGTTACTGTGTGTAAGGTCAGTGGTCAGTACTCGTGGACAGTAGATGTATAAAGGGTTAATTGATATGTTCAGTATAACCTCATTATGTATAAAACAATATTACCATATAAATCCTTGTTCCTTTCTGTCCCTGTATCATAGTTACTGTGTGTAAGGTCAGTGGTCAGTACTACTGACAGTAGATGTATAAAGGGTTAATTGATATGTTCAGGTATAACCACTCATCATATAATATAAACAAATTACCAATAAATCCTTGTTCTTTCTCCGCCTGTATACATAGTTACTGGTGGTAAGGTCAGTGGTCATACTGTGGACAGTAGATGTATTAAAGGGGTTAATTGATATGTTACAGGTATAACCCTCATTATAGTATAAACAATATTACCATATAATCCTTGTTCCTTTCTGTCTGTATACATAGTTACTGTGTGTTAAGGTCAGTGGTCAGTACTGTGGACAGTAGATGTAATAAAGGTTAATTGTATGTTACAGTATAACCTCATTATAGTATAAACATATTACCATATAAATCCTTGTTCCTTTCTGTCCCTGTATACATATTACTACTGTGTGTGGTCAGTGGTCAGTACTGTGGACTAGATGTAATAAAGGGTGATAAGGGTTGATATGTTACAGGTTAACCCTCATTATGTATAAAAATATTCCATTAAATCCTTGTTCCTTTCTGTCCCTGTATACATAGTTACTTGTTGTAAGGTCAGTGGTCAGTACTGTGGACAGTAGTGTAATAAAGGGTTTTTTTGTAGGTTAACTTTTAGTACTTTACTATCTTTCCTTGTTCCTTTCTGTCCTCTGTATACATAGTTACTGTGTGTAAGGTCAGTGGTCAGTACTGTGGACTAGATGTAATAAAGGGGTTAATTGATATGTTACAGGTAACCCTCATTATAGTATAAACAATATACCATATAAATCCTTGTTCCTTCTGTCCCTGTATACATAGTTACTGTGTGTGTAAGGTCAGTGGTCAGTACTGTGGGCAGTAGCTGTAATAAAGGGTTAATTGATATGTTACAGGTTTACCCTCATTATAGTATAAACAATATTACCATATAAATCCTTGTTCCTTTCTGTCCCTGTATACATAGTTACTGTGTGTGTAAGGTCAGTGGTCAGTACTGTGGGCAGTAGGTGTAATAAAGGGGTTAATTGATACAGTATGTTACAATACATAAGAAATTTTGGAATTCAGCCTATTCTAATACTGGTAGCAGTACCATAAACATAAGGATAAGCTCCCATTTGTGCTATTATGTAGCCTCTGTCAGTGTCTATGTGACCTGTCCCCAAACAACAAACTCTTACTTTTCATTTCTGCATCTTGTCTCCCATTATTTTAATCCCCTTTCACACTGTCTTAAACTTACTTATGACCTCAAGGTGGCAGCACTGCAGGTAACTGTAACGAGCAGAAAGAGAGATTCTGGGCATGCGTCCACTGCAGACTTATTGGCCTAAAGGAACAATTGTGTTCTCTAAATAATTGGCTTTAGTGTTTTGATGGATTGTCTGTATTTGGTTAGTGACAGATAGTGATGGCCCAGATTTACCTCGTTTGCGAATAGCGGATATCGCGGATTTTCCGGTTTTCCGCCTTCCGAACTTTTCCAAACCGTGTTTTCGAAAAATACGGGAAAATATGAGAAATCCTCGTTAATTCAAAATTTCGTGGATTTTTCACATTTTTGGACGGAGCAACCCACATTTTCGGGTCCGTATTTTCGAAGGATCCTCGTATTTTCGAAAAATCCTCGGATTATCGAAGAATCTGTATTTTTGAAGAATCCCCGTATTTTCGAAGAATCCTCGTATTTTCGAAGAACGTATTTTGCTGAACTTTCATATTAATAGGTTTTAATGGGTCCGCTCGCGGATTTTCGAATTTTTTAGAAAATTCGCCGATCCTCGAGCAGACTGGATTTTGCGAATTTCGGACATCTCTAGTGACAGAATACAGGTTATAGTCAAGAAAGGACTATTATCTATTATCTATTAGGCCATTTTATCTATGGCCATTTTTAAAAGTCAAGAAATTAAAATCTATAGTTTTTTAAAATTATTATATATAAATATATATAAAATGGAGGTTATGGAGCGGCACTCTGATCTGTCAAATTGCCACCTGGGTGCTTCTGAGGGAGTCGGTATAATGGTAAGAAAATGCAGAACCCTCCTGGGTTTGCCCAACCAATCAGATGTCGGCTTTCAAATGTTAAATAATATCTGATTGGTTGGGGCAAAATTAGCACCATTTTTAACAATAAGAACTTTTATTGAATCTTCCTGTTTGTTTATTAATAGTTGCACTGCAGCTTTTTATTTTTATTATAAACACTGCAGGGGTTTTGCATATATGTGAATTGTATAATAATGATGTCATCAGGGGGAGGGATGCTCTGTGACTCACTTGTTGTTTACCAAGCACCTTTTGTAATGTCTTGAGAATGGTCCACACGGGACCGAAACGCGTTGACACTGTACAGTATAATAAAGGATTCTAAACAAAACCCAGGAGTGCTTCTTCGCATTATCTTACCATTATATATATTCTCTTTTCCTCTCTTTCAGGTTACAAAACTGTGTGTGGAGTTAACGGCCCCCTGGTCGTGTTGGACAATGTTAAGGTATGTGAGGCAATGCCTAAACTGACCCTCCCAAGAGCACCTTACTGTGGGGCAGAATGATAATATTTGGTCCTGCTGGCGCTATAAAAACACATAAATACATAACCTTATATGCAGCTCTCCTCTCCCATTAAAAACAAAACTTATTAAAGGGCATGTCCTCCACTCCAACTTTTTACATAGTGTAGCCCACCCCAGCCCACCCCCAACTGCCATCTGTATACTTACACTCCTTAGTTCCCTCGGCTGTCTCATACCTCCCAACATTTAGAAATGGTAACGAGGGACAAGTTGGGCACGTGCGTAAGCGCGCAGGAACTTGTTTGACCATGTCCACTTTTCTAAGGCCACTCACACCTTATTCAGGTGACACCTATTTAAAGACCACTATTCAAGTGAATGATGTGATTAAGATAGCAGAAATAGACTAATATACTAAAGGCTCTGGTTAATGAACTGAAGGACACGGGCTGATTAACTGGAGGGCTGACAACACTTTCTAATGAACTGCAGGGCTGAATAACACTGGCTAATGAACTGCAGGGTTTAATAAGTGAGTACAAATTTATGGCATAGCACACAGCCTGCTAAAAGGATGGACGCTGGAAAAGAAGCAAAAGGTGGATTTTTCAGATTAATCTTCTGTTGAATTACACCACAGTCTCTGCAAATATTGCAGGAGACCTACTGGAACCCACCGAGATTTACCCAGAAAACAGTGACGTTTGGAGGAGGCTAAATCATGGTCTGGGGTTACATCCAGTATGGGGGTGTGCGAGGGATCTGATGGGTGGAAGGCAACATCACTAGTGTAAAATACCAATAAATCTTAGCTACCTCATATATTCCCAACTAGAAAAAAGGCCAAATTCTGCAGGAGGATGGTGCTCCATCGCATACGTCCATCTCCACATCAAAGTTCCTTAAAGGGGAAGTTCAGTGCCAATCCATATGCTTTTCAGAAAAAAGAGCAGTATTATTTCATCCCAGCGACCTTATTTTGCCAATTCAGCATTGTGTCTGTGTATAAATAAATGCAACCGAAATACTGACTTCCTGTTTGCAGGACCCCTAGTAGAGACCGTTATGGTCTTGCCCTTGTCCCAGTCCCTGGGTTGATTCAGTTGCTCAGTAGAGATCTGAGCATGTGTGACCCATCCAACAGCCAATCAGTAGAAATGACTGTTAGGAACATTCCAAGGAAGTGGTGCATCCTGGGAAGAAGAAGGACCGTTAGAACCTGAAATGTCAGCTCACTAATGTCAACAGCAGGGAACAGCAAAGGGTATGAAATCAACTGATTTTTCAAAATGGGAGAGAATATGTAGAATAACTAGGAAGGCATTACACAAACTAACAATTTAACAAATATTGATAATTTCCACTGAACCTTTAAGGCGAAGAAGATCAAGATGCTCCAGGATTGGCCAGCCCAGTCACCTGACATTAACACCATTGAGCATATGTGGGGTAGGATGAAAGAGGAAGCATGGAAGATGAAACCAAAGAATATTGATGAACTCTGGGAGGCATGCAGGACTGTTTTCTTGGCTATTCCTGATGATTTCATCAATAAATTGTATGAATCCTTGCCAAACCGCATGGATACTGTCCTTCAAGCTCATGGAAGTCATACAAGATATTAAATTTGGATCTCACAGCACCACTACTTAATTTGCTGACATATTTTTGGATTGGCTGTAAAGTAGATTATTTTCTGTATAGGCGACGACACTTTTGTCTTGCAACATTTTGACCTTTCTATCTTGATTAAATGATAAATCTTTTTTCAGTGAAACTCTTTTTTACCAGTACATTTAACATTATTTGGGAGGGCTTTAGCTATTTCTAACACCAACTGATCAATTAAAAATCAGGTTAATAGCAGGAGTTACTGTTGTCAAAACCCGTAGTGTGGGAATGGAGAATGATAGGAACTGTTGCCAGGGGAGACGTTTGTAAAGTTTAGTTACTCTTCTGTATGTATGTGTGTTTCTGTGTGTGTTTCTATCTCTGTATGAGTGTATCTTTGCATGTGTTTGTGTCAGTGTATGTATATGTCTATGCATTTTTGTGCCTGTCTGTATACGAGTGTGCCATATTGCATTGTGTGTGCCATTCTGTATGCGTGTGTGCCAGTCTGTATGTGTGCGCCATTCTGTATGCGTGTGTGCCAGTCTGTATGCATGTGCCATTCTGTATGCGTGTGTGCCAGTCTGTATGCGTGTGCCATTCTGTATACATGTGTGCAGGGGTGTCTCTAGGGTTTTTGCCACCTGAGCCAAACATCGATTGCCGCCATAATGCGGCGTAAAAGGGTTGGGCATGGCTTCTGGGTGTGCATGGCTTTTTGGGTGGGGCGTGGCTTTGTGGGTGCGAGTGCAGTGTGCCAGTCTCTATGCGTGGGTGTCACTCTGTATGTGTTTGTGCCATTCTGTATGCGTGTGCCATTCTGTATGCGTGTGGTGTGTCATTCTGTATGCATGTGTTGTGCCATTCTGTATGCGTGTGGTGTGCCATTCTGTATGCGTGTGGTGTGCCCTTCTGTATGCATGTGGTGTGCCATTCTATATGCGTGTGGAGTGCCATTCTGTATGCGTGTGGAGTGCCATTCTATATGCGTGTGGAGTGCCATTCTGTATGCGTGTGGTTATCATTCTGTATGCGTGTGGTGTGCCATTCTGTATGCGTGTGGAGTGCCATTCTGTATGCGTGTGGAGTGCCATTCTGTATGCGTGTGCATCTTATATTTACCAGTCTGTATTGTGGACTTATTTACCAGTCCACCAGACTAGTGTGAAGTCAGCCCCCCCACATCCACCTCCATAAGCCAAGTCCACTTTATCACATCAGTGGCCTTTTTGCCTGCCGTCTGCCTATAGGCACCATTCAAAAGTTGTTTCAGGTGCCAAAAACCTTAGGGACACCCCTGTTTGGAGTCAGCTGGCATTATGAGTAGGGCACATAGGTTGAACAAGACTCTGTTACCATATAATGTAAACATCACCTGTCTCTGTTTCTCAGTTTATCCTTTTCCAGCATATTTAGCACAGTTTGGAGGTTGCCCAGAATTTTACAGGTTGTTGACCACGGAACTGTCCATTACAGGGATTCTCAAACTGTGCGCATCTAGGTGTATGAGAATCCCTGCATTATAACTGCAACAACATCATCATTTGAACAAAAATAAAACTACCTCAATGCCTTAAGGTAGGTACACACGATTAGACAAATGATTGACGGTCATAGCAATAGTGGCCGACAGTTCATGCGACCCGATCATGCGGTTCCCTATGGATTGTTCGAGCTCGACCATGGCCACCCCCAACCCCAACCCCAGCCAATTGACCGATACACAACACTATCAGTGTTGCAAGTTTGTGTCCAAGGGTGGATTCGAACTCAGGACCTCAGTGCCGCAAGGCATCAGTGCCAACCAATGAGCCACCATGCACAGCGTTGACCATTCATAATAATGCATGTTTATCTTGTTTAATAACTCCCATCTTTCCTCTTGCAGTTTGCCCAGTATGCGGAAATTGTTAACTTCACTCTACCAGATGGCACCATACGTAGCGGGCAAATACTGGAAGTTGCTGGTTCCAAGGCCATCATCCAGGTAATGCAATTGTATTACTGCAATATCCCTTTAAGAGTGTTAGAAAGATTTCACTTGTTACACTGCCTTGACTTCTCTACCCAGTCATGTTTTATCAGAAGTTCCTGGCTACAATATTCCATAATCCAGATATTAATACAGTAATCAAACCCATTAGGTCCATCATTCAGCATCAAATAGAAGAATTTTGTTTGCCCAGAAAGTCACAAATGGACATCCCAAGGTTAACCATTCTATGAGATTCCACAGGATAATAAAACAAACAAATAGATGGTTAGACTTGAATGCCATCTTGGTTCATCTCTTCACCCAACCCAAAAATGTTTTCTGTTCAGGATGCTGGTTTTCCCAGGATCAGAGTAAATATATAACAACATTCCTCCAGGGAACCAATCAAGTTACAGAGGTAGCCAGCACTACTGACCTGCCCAAGACCTCTGCTGGAAGCCTGCCAAAGTTCTCTTATTTAATCCCAAGGAGACCTTTCCAGGAACCTTCTAATCCCATTAGAGAGTCAGCCCCATAGCCAAGCCAAGCAAAAATCAGCTTAACTCAGTTTTTTGGCACTCCCAGGCACCATTTTCTGCAGTTTGAGCTAGAGAGCTACTTCAGTACATTCCTTAACCTTCACCCTGACACATGGGTCTCATGAAATCCATTATGTGGTAGTAACTTCAAATGGTGTCAAAGATTCCAAGTAGCAAAATTCCTTTTTCTAATCCTCGTCAGTGTTTTTTCTTCTTCTTGGTTTTCCCTACAGCGTTAAACATACCTACCCTGTAATTGGAATTATGGAGAAACAAATGCACCCATTGTAGCACAAAGACAACTTTCCTCTAATCTTAGTGGGACCTTTATCTAAATGTTATTAATAATATTCTCCCATTGTGGTGAACCTGAGTCTTAGCTGCTGCTCAGGGCCGTATTTAGAGGTTATAAAAAGCAATATTGTCCTTTCAGCTGTCACACAAAAAGCTCCCAATGTATAGAACTCATGTTGGTGGAAGAGAAAACTGGCAGATGATTGATCTTGGAAAATCAAAACATTAAATCACGGAAATAAAAAATGCCCAACCTCAAGTTCTTCAATAAGTTATGTAGAACTATCCAATTCAACGTGCAGTGTAGAGAGGACTTTCCTAATAGGGACTTGGATCACCTTAATGACAACTTTTGGAATTCCATTAACCATACTTTTTAGTTGGTCCTCTTTCAAAAATTCACTTGGGATGGACCACTGGCATTTACTGCAGAGAAAATGAATAGTCGAAGAGGTTCACATCAGATTGCAGGTTAGGTAAGTACAAGTTTTAGATATTAGTGATAAGGGTCTCAGGGAATACTGTCCCTTTAAGGACTACTAAACCCAAAATGTAACTTTCTCCCAAAATAATTTAAGGGACAATACGCTACCTACAGTGTAATATAAGGAGATTACGCCACCGAGGAGTTCCCTGATCATATAAAAACACGAGGCCGTTAGGCCGAGTGCTTTTATAGAGGTCAGGGAACTCCAAGGTGAAGTAATATTCGTATATTATTCTGTAGGTAGCGTATTATTCCATATAATACATAAGGTCAAAGAAAGAAAAATCTGGCACAGGAACTCTGTCTCCCCGCCTCTCTGTATTAGTAATGTAGATAAAAATCCCGTTTTTGTACATACAAATAGTTAACTGCCGTTTCTCAAACTAAAAGAGAATACACATCATCTCTCAACGGTACAGTTCTGGTTCTTTACACTGACTGACTGAATTACTGTGCTGATAAGGAGGAGCGAGCGCATTCTTGTGATTCATAATTGACTCGGCCGCTCACTCCTAGTTATCAGCACAGTAAGTCAGTCAGTCACCCAGTGTAAAGAAATGGGCTTGTTATCTAAATTACTAATAAAGGCAGGGAGAGATAAATGGGGAGGGGCAGTGGAATACAGGAAGTCACTCAGTGACATCACTGAGTGACTGATTATATAGATTCTCGCCACTGTATTATATGTTATTATGTGGTAGATAGTAGCACTTATTCCCACCTCCTGATTTCTTGACATTAATGAGTCAAGTTAATAGAAGATTACCTTTAACTGCTCTCAGCTGTAACTTCCCCTACTTGATATCAATGAAAACTATTATTCATGTCAGCCAAGTTCTCGTGGACAGTTATATAAAGCAAAGAACGTAATGATGCCTGCCCAAAGGGAAGTTAGGAACACATGGTACTACCTCCTACTTAATAATAGATTATTTTTGGGAAAAGTCAAATTCTCGGTTTAGTCGCCCTTTTAGGGAAAAGTTTTAAACTTGCTGTTTCATGCATGATCTACATTGTGTACACTGGCCCCTGGGCTTCCTACTTCTTAATGATCTAGCAACCTGGCTCCAGTTCCTATACATCTTCTATATGAAATCTAAAATAAAGAGTAATAGTGTCTCCCAGGCAGATTCAGACGGTTAAATGTGACTCTTTCGTTCACACAATATGGATTCCCAGTATAAACGTTGATGCTTATTTGGAGGTTATAGCACCTACAGCGCAAAAATTGAGAAAGCCAGTTATACTTCAAACCCAGTTGATTTAATTTAATACCGCAGGTATAACATGACCTGGATAAATGAATATTACAGATATACCATGACCTGGATGAATGAATATTACAGATATAACATGACCTGGATGAATGAATATTACAGATATACCATGACCTGGATGAATGAATATTACAGATATACCATGACCTGGATGAATGATAATTACAGATATACCATGACCTGGATGGATGAATATTACAGATAGACCATGACCTGGATGAATGAATATTACAGATATACCATGACCTGGATGGATGAATATTACAGATATACCATGACCTAGATGGATGAATATTACAGATATACCATGACCTGGATGGATGAATATTACAGATATACCATGACCTGGATGAATGAATATTAAAGATATACCATGACCTGGATGGATGACTATTACAGATATACAGTGACCTGGATGGATGAATATTACAGATATACCATGATCTGGATGGATGAATATTACAGATATACCATGACCTAGATGAATGAATACCACAGATATAACATGACCTGGATGAATGAATATTACAGATATAACATGACCTGGATGAATGAATATTACAGATATAACATGACCTGGAGAATAATTATTACGATATACCATGACCTGATGAATGAATATTACAGATATTACCATGATCGGATGGATGAATATTACAGATATACCATGACCTGGATGAATGGATATTACAGATGAACCATGACCTGGTGAATGAATATTACAGAAAACCATGGCCTGGATGGATGAATATTACAGATATACCATGACCTGGATGAATGGATATTACAGATGTACCATGACCTGGATGGATAATTATTACAGATAGACCATGACCTGGATGGATGAATATTACAGATAGACCATGACTGGATGAATGAATATTACAGATATACCATGACCTGGATGGATGAATATTACAGATATACCATGACCCGGATGAATAAATATTACAGATATACCATGACCTGGATAAATTAATATTACAGATATACCATGACCTGGATAAATTAATATTACAGATAAACATGACCTGGATGAATGAATATTACAGATATAACATGACCTGGATGAATAATTATTACAGATATAACATGACCTGGATGAATAAATATTACAGATATACCATGACCTGGATGGAATGAATATTACAGATATACAATGACCTGGATGGATGAATATTACAGATGTACCATGGCTGGATGGATGAATATTACAGCTATACCATGACCGGATGAAGAATATTACAGATATACCATGACCGGATGAGAATATTTCATATACCATGACCTGGATGGATGATATTATACAGATATACCATGACCTGGATGGATGAATATTACAGATATACCATGACCTGGATGGATGAATATTACAGATATACCATGACTGGATGGATGAATATTATAGATATACCATGACCTGGATGGAAAAATATACAGATAACAATGACCTGGATGAATGAATATTACAGATATACATGACCTGGATGAATGATATTACAGATATAACAGACCTGGTGATGAATATTAAGATATAACATGACCTGGATGAATGAATATTACAGATATACCATGACCTGGATGGATGAATATTACAGATATACCATGACCTGGATGGAATGAATATTACAGATATACCATGACTGGATGATGACTATATAAGATATTACCATGACCTGGATGGATGATATTACAGATATACCATGACCTGGATGGATGAATATTACAGATATACCATGACCTGATGGATGAATATTACAGATATACCATGACCTGGATGATGAAGAATATTAACAGATATACATGACCTGATGGATAGAATATTACAGATAACATGACTGGAGAGATATATACGATACATGACCTGGATGAATAATTATTACAGATATACCATTGACCTGAGGAATGAATATTACAGATATACCATGACCTGGATGGATGAATATTACAGATATACCATGACCTGGATGAATGGATATTACAGATGAACCATGACCTGGATGAATGAATATTCCAGATAAACCATGGCCTGGATGGATGAATATTACAGATATACCATGACCTGGATGAATGGATATTACAGATGTACCATGACCTGGATGGATGAATATTACAGATAGACCATGACCTGGATGGATGAATATTACAGATAGACCAGACTGGATGAAGATATTACAGATATACCATGACCCGGAGAATAATATTACAGATATACCATGACCTGGATAAATAATTTTACAGATATACCATGACCTGGATAAATAATATTACAGATATACATGACCTGGATGAATGAATATTACAGATATAACATGACCTGGATGAATGAATATCAGATATAACATGACCTGGATGATAAATATTACAGATATACATGACCTGGATGGATGAATATACAGATATACATGACCTGGAGGGATGAATATTCAGATGTACCATGAGCTGGATGGATGATATTACAGCTATTACCATGCCCTGGATGAATGAATATTACAGATATACCATGACCTGGATGGATGATATTTCAAATATACCATTGACCTGGATGGATGATATTACAGATATACCATGACCTGGATGGATGATATTACGATATACCATGACCTGGATGGATGAATATTACAGATATACCATGACCTGGATGGATGAATATTAAGATATACCATGACCTGGATGGATAATATTACCGATATACCATGACCTGGATGAATGAATATTACAGATTATACCATGACCTGGATGAAGGAATATTACAGATATAACATGACCTGGATGAATGAATATTACAGATATAACATGACCTGGATGAATGAATATTACAAGTATACCATGACCTGGATGGATGAATATTACAGATATACCATGCATGGATGAAATGAATATTAAGATATACCATGACCTGATGGAGGACTATACAGATATACAGTGACCTGGATGGATGAATATTACAGATATACCATGATCTGGATGGATGAATATTACAGATTATACCATGACCTGGATGAATGAATATTACAGATATACCATGACCTGGAGATGAATATTCAGATACCATGACCTGGATGAATGAATATTCAGATAAAACATGACCTGGATGAAATTATTACAGATATACCATGACCTGATGGAATGAATATTACAGATTACCATGACCTGGATGGATGGAATATTACAGATATACCATGACACTGGATGAAGATATTACAGATGAACCATGACTGGATAAGAATATTCAGATACAAACCATGGACCTGGATGGATGATATTACAGATATACCATGACCTGGAGAATGGATATTAAGATGTACGCATGATGGATGAATATTACAGATATAACATGACCGGATGAATGAATATTACAGATTAACATGACCTGGATGAATGAAAGTACAGATATAACATGAATGGGAATAATTATACAGATATACCATGACCTATGAATGAATATTACAGATATACCATGACCTGGATGGATGAATATTACAGATATACCATGACCTGGATGAATGGTTATACAGATGACCATGACCTGGAGAATGAATATTCCAGATAACCATGGCCTGGATGGATGAATATTACAGATATACCATGACCTGGATGAAGGATATATACAGATGTACCATGACCTGGATGGAGAATATACAGATAGACCATGACCTGGATGGTTATGAATTTACAGATAGACCATGACGTGGATTAATGAATATTACAGATATACCATGACCTGGATGGATGAATATTACAGATACACCATGACCCGGATGAATATAAATATTACAGATATACCATGACCTGATGATAAATTAATATTACAGATATACCATGACCTGGATAAATATATTACAGATATAACATGACCTGGATGAATGAATATTACAGATAAAACATGACCTGGATGAATGAATATTACAGATATAACATGACCTGGATGAATAAATATTCAGATATACCAGACCTGATGATGAATATTACAATATACAATGACCTGGATGATGAATATTACAGATTACCATGAGCTGGATGATGAATATTACAGTATACCATGACCTGGATGAATGAATATTAACAGATATACCATGACCTGGATGGATGAATATTTCAAATATACCATGACCTGGATGGATGAAATATTTACAGATTATACCATGACTGGATGGATGAATATTACAGATATACCATGACCTGGATGGATGAATATACAGTAGTACCATGACCTGGAGGATGAATATTAAGATTATACCATGACCTGGATGGATAAAATATTACAGATATACCATGACCTGGATGAATGAATATTACAGATATACAATGACCTGGATGAATGAATATTACAGATATAACATGACCTGGATTGAATGAATATATTACAGATATAAACATGACCTGGATGAATGAATTATACAGATATACACGACCTGGATGAATGAATATTACAGATTACCATGACCTGGATGGATGAATATTACAGATATACCCATGACCTGGATGGGTGAATATTACAGATATACCATGACTGGAGGAGATGATATTACAGATATACATGACCTGGAGAGAATACGATATACCAGGACTGGATGATGAATATTACAGATATACCGTGACCTGGATGGATGAATATTACAGATATACAATGACCGGATGGAGAATATACAGATGTACCATGAGCTGGATGGATTTTATTACAGATATACCATGACCTGGATGAATGAATATTACAGATATACCATGACCTGGATGGATGAATATTACAGATGTACCATGAGCTGGATGGATGAATATTACAGATGTACCTGGATGAATGAATATTAGAGATATAGCATGACTTGGATGGATGAATATTACAGATATACCATGACCTGGATGGATGAATATCACAGATAAACCATGACCTGGATGGATGAATATTACAGATATACCATGACCAGGATGGATAAATATTACAGATATACCATGACCTGGATGGATAAATGAATATTACAGATATACCATGACCTGGATAAATTAATATTACAGATATACCATGACCTGGATAAATTAATATTACAGATATAACATGACCTGGATGAATGAATATTACAGATATAACATGACCTGGATGAATGAATATTACAGATATAACATGACCTGGATGAATGAATATTACAGATAAACCATGACCTGGATGGATGAATATTACAGATATACAATGACCTGGATGGATGAATATTACAGTTGTACCATGAGCTGGATGGATGAATATTACAGATATACCATGACCTGGATGGATGAATATTACAGATGTACCATGAGCTGGATGGATGAATATTACAGATGTACCATGACCTGGATGAATGAATATTAGAGATATAGCAAGACCTGGATGGATGAATATTACAGATATACCATGACCTGGATGGATGAATATCACAGATATACCATGACCTGGATGGATGAATATTACAGATATACAATGACCTGGATGGATGAATATTTCAAATATACCATGACCTGGATGGATGAATATTACAGATATACCATGAGACCTGGGATGGATGAATATTACAGATATACCATGACCTGGATGGATGAATATTAAAGATATACCATGACCTGGAGGATGAATATTACAGATATACCATGACGGATAATGAATATACAGATATACCATGACTGGATGAATGAATATTACAGATATAACATGACCTGGATGAATGAAATTACAGATATAACATGACCTGGATGAAAGAATATTACAGATATACCATGACCTGGATGGATGAATATTACGATATAAATGACCTGGATGGATGAATATTACAGATGTACCATGAGCTGGATGGATGAATATTACAGATGTACCATGAGCTGGATGGATGAATATTCAGATATACCAAACCTGTATGAATGAATATTAGAGATATACCATGACCTGCCTGGATGGATGATATTACAGATGTACCATGAGCTGGATGGATGAATATTACAGATGATACATGACCTGGATGAAAGAAATTAGAGATATAGACAAGACCTGGATGAGGAATATTACAAGATACCATGACCTGGATGGAGAATATCACAGATATACCATGACCTGGATGGATGATATTACAGATATACATGACCAGGATGGATAAATATTACAGATATACCATGACCATGGATGGATAAATGAATATTACAAGATATACCATGACCTGGAGGAATGAAATTACAGATATACCATGGCCTGGATGAATGAATATACAGATATACATGACCTGTATGAATGAATATTACAAGATATCCATGACCATGATGGATGACTATTACAGATCATTACCCATGACCTGGATGAATGAATATTACAGATATACCGTGACCTGGATGGATGAATATTACAGATATACCGTGACCTGGATGGATGAATATTACAGATATACCGTGACCTGGATGGATGAATATTACAGATATACCATGATCTGGATGGATGAATATTACAGATATACCATGACCTGGATGGATGATATTTACGATATAAACATGACCCGGATGAATAAATATTCCAGATATACCATGACCTGGATAATGAATATTACAGATATACCAGACCTGGATAAATTGAATATTACAGATATAACAATGACCTGGATGAATAATATTACAGATATACATGACCTGGATGAATAATTATTACAGATATAACATGACCTGGATGAATAATATACAGATATACCATGACCTGGATGGATGATATTACAGATATACAATGACCTGGATGGATGAATATCAGATGTACCATGAGCTGGATGGATGAATATTACAGTATACCATGACCGGGATGAATGACTATTCCAGATATACCATGACCTGGATGGATGAATATTTCAATATACCATGACCTGGATGATAATATTACGATATACCATGACCTGATGGATGATATTACAGATATACCATGACCTGGATGGATGAATATTACAGATATACCATGACCTGGATGGATGAATATATAATAATACCATGACCTGGATGGATAATATTACAGATATACCATGACCTGGATGAATGAATATTACAGATATACCATGACCTGGATGAATGAATTTACCAGATATAACATGACCTGGATGATGAATATTACGATATAACATGACCTGGATGAATGAATATTACAGATATACCATGACTGGATGGATGATATTACGATATACCATGACCTGGATGATAAATATTACAGATTACCATGACCTGGATGAATGAATATTAAGATATCCCAGGACCTGGATGGATAATATTACAGATATACCTGACCTGATGGATAATATTACGAGATATCAGATCTGGATGATGAATATTACAGATATACCATGACCTGATGAATGAATTTACAGAATAACCATGACTGGATGATGAATATACAGATATACATGACCTGGATAATGAATATTACAGATATACCATGACCTGGATGAATAATTATTACAGGATACCATGACCTTGAGGAATGAATATTACAGATATACCATGACCTGGATGGATGATATTACGATAATACCATGACCTTGGATAAGGATATTACAGAGAACCCATGACCTGGAATGAATATTCATATAAAATACCATGGCCTGGATGATGAAATACATATAACCATGACCTGGATGATGATATTACAGATGTACCATGACCTGGATGGATGAATATTACAGATAGACCTGACCTGGATGGATGATATTACAGATAACCATACTGGATAATGAATATTCAGATATACCATGACCGGAGGATGAATAATATTACAGATATACCATGACCTGGATAAATAATTTTACAGATATACCATGACCTGGATGAATAATATTACAGATATACATGACCTGGATATGAATATTACGATATACCATGACCTGGATGAATAAGTATTCAGATATACATGACCTGGATGAATAATATTACAGATATACCATGACCTGGAGGATGAATATACAGATATACCATTGACCTGGATGGATGAATATTACGAGTACCATGACCTGGATGGATGAATATTACAGACCATGCCTGATGATAATATAACAGATATACCATGACCTGGATGGATGAATATTCACATATACCATGACCTGGATGGAAGAATATTACAGATATACCAGGACCTGGATGGATGAATATTACCAGATATACCATGACCTGGATGGATGAATATTACAGAATACCATACGGATGATGATATTAAGATTAACCATGACTGGATGGATGAAATATTACAGATATACCATGACCTGGATGAATGAATATTACAGATATACCATGACCTGGATGAGGAATATTACAGATATACCATGACCTGGATGAATGAATATTACAGATATAACATGACCTGGATGAATGAATATTACAGATATACCATGACCTGGATGGATAATATTACAGATATACCATGACATGGATGAATAATATTAAGATATACCATGACCTGGATTGATGACTATTACAGATATACAGTGACCTGGATGGATGAAATTACAGATATACCATGATCTGATGGATGAATAGACAGATATACCATGACCTGTGATGAATGAATATTACAGATATACCATGACCTGGATGAATGAATTTACAGATATACCATGACCTGGATTGAATGAATATTACAGATATAAACATGACCTGGATGAATAATTATTACAGATATACCATGACCTTAGGAATGTATTACCAGATATACCTGCCTGATGGATGATAATTACAGATATACCATGACCTGGATGAATGGATATTACAGATAACCATGACCTGGATGAAGGAATATTCCAGATAAACATGCCCTGATGGATGAATATACAGATTACATGACCTGGATGAATGATATTACAGATGTACCATGACCTGGATGGATTAGATTACAGATATACATGACCTGGATGAAATGAATATTACAGATATAACCTGACCTGGATGAATGAATATTACAGATATACCATGACCGTGAGATGAATAATTTTACAGATATACCATGACCTTGATGAATGAATATTCAGATATACCATGACCTGGATTGAATAATATTACAGATATACCATGACCTGGATGAATGTTATTACGATGAACCATGACCTGGATGAATGAATATTCCAGATAACCATGGCCTGGATGTGAATATTCCAGATATACCATGACCTGGAGGAATGATATTACAGATTACCATGACCTGGATGGATGAATTTACAGATAGACCTGACCTGGTGGATGAATATTACAGATAACCATGACCTGGATTAATGAATATTACAGATTATATCCATGACCTGTGAGGATGAATATTACAGATAACACCATGACCGGATGAAATAATATTACAGATATACCATGCCCTGGATAAATAATATTACAGATACCATGACCTGGATGAATAATATTACAGATATAACATAACCTGGATGAATGAATATTACAGATATAACATGACCTGGATGAATAATATTACAGATATAACATGACCTGGATATAATATTCAGATATACCATGACCTGATGGATGAATATACAGATATAACAATGACCTGGATGGATGAATATTCAAGATTTCCATGAGCTGGATGATATATTACATGCTATCCCATGACCTGGATGAATGAATATTACAGATATACCATACCTGGATGGAAATATTCAAATATAACCAGACTGAGGATGAAATATTAACATATACCATGACCCTGGATGGATTGATATTACAGATATACCATGACCTGGATGGATGAATATTACAGAGATACCATGAACCTGGATGAGATATCAAGTGATATACCATGACCTGGATGGATAAATATTACAGATATCCATGACCTGGATGATGAATATTACAGATATACAATGACTGGATGAATAATATTACAGATATAACAGGACTCTGGATGAATGAATATACAGATATAACCATGACCTGGATGAATGAATATTACAGATAAACTACCTGAGAATGAATATTACGATTCCATGACCTGGATGATAATATTACAGATATACCATGACCTGGATGGGTGAATTTCGATATCCATGCCTGGATGATGAATATTACGATATACCATGACCTGGATGAATGAATATTACAGATATACCGGACCTGGATGAATGAATATTACAGATATACCTGACCTGGAATGGATAATATTACAGATATACAATGACCTGGATGGAATGATATTACAGATGATACCTGACTGGATGATATTTATAAGATAACCATGACCTGGATGATGAATATTACAGATATACATGACTCGGATGATGATATTACAGATGTACCATGAGCTGGATGGATGAATATTACAGATGTACCTGGATGATGAATATTAGAGATATAGCATGACTTGGATGGATGAATATTACAGATATACCATGACCTGGATGGATGAATATCACAGATAAACCATGACCTGATGGATGAATACAGATATACCATGACCTGGATGGATAAATATACAGATATACCATGACCTGATGGATAAATGAATATTACAGATATCCATGACCTGGATAATTAATATTACAGATATACCATGACCTGGATAATTAATATTACGATATACATGACCTGGAATGAATGAATATTACAGATATACATGACCTGGATATGATATTACAGATATAACATGACCTGGATGAATGAATATTACAGATAAACCATGACCTGATGGATGAATATTACAGATATACAATGACCTGGATGGATGAATATTACAGTTGTACCATGAGCTGGATGGATGAATATTACAGATATACCATGACCTGGATGGATGAATATTACAGATGTACCATGAGCTGGATGGATGAATATTCGATGTACCATGACCTGGATGAATGATATTAGAGATATAGCAAACCTGGATGGATGAATATTACAGATATACCATGACCTGGATGATGAATATCACAGATATACCATGACCTGGATGGATGAATATTACAGATATACAATGACCTGGGGGATGAATATTTCAAAATACCATGACCTGTGATGAATATACAGATATACCATGGACCTGGATGGATGAATATTACAGATATACCATGACCTGGATGATGAATATTAAGATATACCATGACCTGGATGGATGAATATTACAGATAACCATGACCTGATGAGATGAATATTACAGATATACCATGACCTGGATGAATGAATATTACAGATATAATGACCTGGATGAATGAATATTACAGATTACATGACCTGGATGAATAGAATATTACAGATATACACATGACCTGGATGGATGAATATTACAGATATACATGACCTGGATGATGAATTACAGATGTACATGACTGGATGATCTATTACAGTACCATGAGTGGATGGATATTTACAGATAACCATGAACCTGTATGAATGAATATTACGAGATATACCATGACCTGGATGATGAATATTACAGATGTACCATGACTGGATGGATGAATATTACAGATTACCATGACCTGGATGAATGAATATTAGAGATATAGCAGACCTGGATGGTGAAATTCAGATTAACCATGACCTGGATGGATGAATATTCCACAGATATACCATGACCTGGATGATGAATATTACAGATATACCATGACCAGGATGGATAAATATTACAGATATACCATGACCTGGATGAAATGAATATTACAGATATACATGACCTGGATGAATGAATAACTGATATATACATGCTGATGAAATGAATATTCAATATACCATGAACCTGATGATAATTATTACAGATCTACATGACCTGGATGGATGACTATTACAGATATACCATGACCTGGATAATGGATATGTTACAGATATACCATGACTGGATGAATGAATATTACAGATTACCATGGCCTGATGAATGATATTACGATATACCATGCCTGGATGAATGAATATTTACAGATTATAACCATGACCTGATTAATGAATATTACAGATATACCATGACCTGGATGATGAATATTACAGATTAACCATGACCTGGATGATAGGTTATTACACGATATACCATGACCGATGAATGTAATTACAGATATACCCTTAGCCTGGATGATGGATGAATATTACAGATATACCATGACCTGGATGGATGAGTATTACAGATATACCATGACCCGGATGAATGAATATTACAGATATACCATGACCGGGATGGATGAGTAATACAGATATACCATGACCTGGATGAATGAATATTACAGATATACCATGAAAAACATGACCTGGATAAGAAATGAAATAAATATACAGATATAACATGACCTGGATGAATGAATTTAGTACAGTATAACATGACCTGGATGAATAAATATTACAGATATACCATGACCTGGTGGATGATGAATATTACGATATACAATGACCTGGATGGATATATTACAGATGTACCATGAGCTGGATGGATGAATATTACAGCTATAACCATGACCTGAATGAATGAATATTACAGATATACCATGACTGGATGGATGATATTCAATATACCATGACCTGGATGGATGAATTTACGATATACCATGACCTGGATGGATGAATATACAGATATACCATGACCTGGATGGATGAATATTCAGATATACCATGACCTGGATGGATAAATATTATATGCTACTTCTTACAATCAAGTAGGCCAGTTGGTTGCGGTGACCGTCCCTCGCTTCCTCCGCTCCGTCTACTCGTACAACATATCTACCAGGATAACGGAATAAATAATAGGGGCTCTTCGGGATGTTTTGAGTGGCTGATAAACAATTTTAATTCCCTCTGTCTCTAGCCCGGTGAAATGTTCGTACATGAAGTGATGTGGCTCCTTGTCCCCCCTTCTGTTGTAGCCCTGTGTTTTTTCAAAACATTTTGATGGCTAACTCCTCTGCTCTGTGATATGTTATAAGAAATTATTCATTGGCTATAGCTTGACCATCATATAATGTTTTATGCATATTATATGGATACAAAATTGAAACAATTAGTAAACGCAATCAGCTTCTTTCTGTCTTGATTTGTTTATTTGCTTAGAGTCGCATTTTCTCCTTTTTGATATTTTTATCTTTTGGCCCAATTCGCGATATGAAACAGTCAACCCATACAAAACAACAAATATACCACTATCTCTGGGCATCCACTGGTTCGAAAACCATTTCATATGGGAAGGAGAAAGGTAATGGGTGTGTGGGGTGGTTATAGGGGTGGGAAGGTAGGAGGAAAGTTAGTTGTGTCGTGAGGGAGGGTCTAAGTGACCAGTTCACACGACATTAATATAATTACAATAAGGTAAGTTAAGGGAAAACAGAATGAATCCCTCAGATTGCTTGGAAACGACAAAGAACGTCTGAATGGCCTTTTTCTTTTTGTACCAAGTCAAGAACTGGGGGGTTGACAACAGGGGGTCCACACGAGAAGTACTAGGCGTCCTAATGATAGATTTGCCCCATTCTCATATCTTCGCCTACCTAATGGTCTCCTGGGCTATGGATTTCATGTACATCCAAGTCACTGTGCTAGCTTTGGCAGCTATGTTCAAAAATAGTAAGTTTTCACCATAACTTGTTTCCCAGTATCTTACTTGCGGGCGTTTCGTCGTTCGAACACCTTTACTCCCCACCCTTCTCTGTCTCCTGTTTTTTCCTTATTTATTCCTCTCTTCTAACCCTCTCCTATCTTCTCTCCCTCGGATTGGAGCTCATTACATTTTTCTTGTTAGGCAGGAGTTTCTATAGGAGAAAAAAAAAACTTTCTTCTTATCTCCCAGCTGGACAGGGAGTAAGTGTAATATGGATCAGCCTCCCACCTCCTCAATATTTGTGCTATTGATGTAGCCCAACCGTTTTCCTACAAAAATGTGTTCAATGTTGCTTGCCAATACAGCAAACATAAGTGTGGCCGACACGTCTGACAAAAAGGCAAAGAAGATTTAATTTGTGGCGATTTGGAACAAGCCCCAACTACTTTGTTTAAAATTTAGAAACCAGTCCAAATAAAATGCTATAGGGCTACTAAGACAGTTCCTATGACTTTTCTTCATATTTCTATCTCATGCCTAGAAAAGTCCTTTGGCCTGCTCTTCGATATTTCTATCTTAGCCGATAAGTCCCTTGATTTTTCTCAATCTCTTCCTATTAAGTCCTTGATCTTGCCTTATGATATAACTTTCTATTTCTCTTATAAGTCCTTGCTGTCTTCTATAGATTTCTAGATTCTATAAACGTCCATTTTGGCCTTGTACTATCGTTTGTCTATCTCTTACCTAGAACGCTGTCAATCCTTTGTGCAGCTTCTGAATCTTCTTCTAATGTCTCCTTCTACTCATCCAGTTCCTCCGCGATACTTCTATCTTTTCTATATCTTCTATAAGTCCTTGCTATTATTCTGTTTCTTCGATCCTCATTCTTTTTCTATTCTAATTATTATTATAAGTCATTTGTCTGCTTTCTATTATGTGTTCTACTATCTTTATATAAAGTCATTGCTCTTCTATCTTTATATCTCATTCTATAAGTACCGTCCTTGCTTTATTATTCTCTCGATTCCCTTATATAAGGTCCTTGCCGCCCTTCTCATCACTTGTTTTCTTATATCTACTATAAGTCCCTGATGCTCTTCTATGCTTTTCTATATCTCCTATATACAGTCCCTTGCTATTCTAACTTCTTTCTATCTCCTTCATAGAGTCTGCTCTGTCTCTATTTTCTATCTCCTCTATAAGTCCTTTGCTCCTTCTAATCTTGACTATCTTCTTCTTATAAAGTCCTTGCTCGTCTATATTTAGATACTCTCCCTAGAAGTCCTTCTGCTCTTCTATCTTTTATCTCTTCATAAGTCATACCTGATGTCTTCAGCTTTATATCTCTTATATAAGTCCTTGTGACTCTTTCTATCTTTCCTTATCTCTTTATAAGTCCTCGGTCTCTTCTTATTCTATCTCTTCTATAATTCCTTTGCTCTTCATATCATTTCTATCTCTTATATAAGTCCTATTGCCTCTCTTCATCTGTCATATTTTTATCTTATTATAAGTCCTTGTTTAGCTCTTTCTATGCTTTCTATTCTTCTATAAGTCCTGCTTCTTTATATTTCTATTCTTCTATTAAGTCCTGCTTCTTTCTATCTTTATATCTTTCTATAAGTCCTGCTCTTCTATCTTTCTATCTTCTTCTATAAGTCCTGCTCTTCTAAATCTTCTATTCTTCGATAAGCCGTTTTTGTGATCTTCTATCGTTCTATCCTATTACTCTAAGTACTGCTCTTCTATCTTTTCGTATCTTCTATAAGTTCCTATGGCTCTTCTATCTGTTATCTTTCTATAAGTCCTTGCTTCTCTTGTATCTTTCTATACGCTCCTTTAAGTCCCTGCTCTTATTATCTTTCTATCTCTTCTATAAGTCCTGCGCATTATCTATCTCCCCCTCTTTTGTTATCTTCTATCAGTCACGCCCTTTGCTCTGCTATTCCTGCCGACTATATCTCTACTATATTTCGTCTTCGCTCTTTATTATATATTGCTATCTCTTACTAGAAGTCCTTTGCCTTCTATCTTTTCTATCTGCTTCTATTTAAGCTACTATTGGCTAACTTCTATCTTTCATCTCTATATAAGTCCTCTGACCTCTCCTTCTATCGTTTATCACTCTCCTACTATTAAGTCATTGATCCTTCTATTTCTCTCTCTCTCTTCTATAAGTCCTCATAGTTCTCCTTGATCCCGTTTAGCGGTTGTTTGTTTTCTTTATGTGCTACTTCTATCATTGTCTATCTCTCCTATAAGTCCTTGGCTCTCTATCTTAACTAACCTCGTTCTATAGTCCGCTTGCTACTTCATTCTTTTCTACACTCCTCTATACACGTGGCCTTGTATTCTATGCTTTAGCTCTGCTCTTTCTATAAGTCCTGGCTCTTCTATCTTTCTATATCTTCTAGAAGGTCCTGGCTCTCGACTTTGTTGATCTCTTCTATAAGCCTGCTCTTCTATTCTTTCTATCTGTTCTATAAGTCCTCTGGATCTTCTATCTTTCTACTTTCTAATCAAAGTCCTTGCATGTACTTATGTTCATTCTTTATGAAGTACCCAGTATCATTTTTATGTCCATATAAACACGTGTCTACTTGCTCTTTAGCTATCATTTTCTATCTTCTTCTATAGATCCTTGCCTCCTTCCTGTTGTTCTAGATTCTTCATATAAAGTACACTTCGCTTTGCTGTTGGATCATGTATTCTCCGTAATACCTTGCTATAAATGTGTCCTTAGCCTTTCTATCTTCTGATTGCATTCTTAACGTGTGTACTCATGAATAAGGCCTTGCTCTTCATCGATCTTCTATCTCTGTCTATAACTCTCGGTCCAACCTCTTTCTGTATGCGTTCTATCTCTGCTATAAGTCCATGCTATTAGCTATTATTTCGTATCTCTTCTATAAGTATGCTCTTATATCGTTCTAACTCCTCTATAAGTTCCTTGCTCTTTCAGTTCTAATCTCTTCTATACAGTCCCTTTGTTAGACTTCGCCTATCTTTCATCTAGAACTTCTATAAAGTCCTTGCTCTTAGACTATTTCTATCTCTCACCCGCTCTATTAAGCCTCCTTGGTTCTTCTATCTACCTAAACTCGCTATAAGTCCTTGATACACTTATATCTTCTAAAACGCCTTTAATAAGTCCTCTATGCCTTCTATTCCTGTTCTAACTCTTCTTTATACCTAACCATTTTAAGTCAACTATGCTCACTCTCTATCCTTCTTTCTAGTCTCTTCTATAAGGTCCTTGATTTCAATATTTTATCGCTTTATAAGTCCTTGCTCTTATATCTTTTTCTTCTATGTCTCTGCTATAAGTCCTGCTAATCTTCTATCCTTTCTATCTCTCTATAAAGTCCCTTGCTCTTCTATATTTTCTATATCTTTAAAGTCTTGCTTCTCTTCTATCTTTTATCTCTTCTATAAGGCATTGATCTTCTATCGTTCTATCTCTTCTATCAAGTCCTCACTTGCTATTCTTCTATGCTTTCTACTCTTCTATAAGTATTGCTCTTCTATCTTTCTAAACTCTTCTATAAGTCCTTGATGTCCTTCTATCTTTCTATCTCTTCTACCTTAATCACCTTGACTCTTTCTATTCTTTTCTATCTCTCTCTATAAAGCTTGCTCTTCTATCTTTCTATCTCTTCTATAAGTCCTTGCTCTTCTATTATTTCTATCTCTTCTATTACAGTCCTTGTCATCTTTCTGTCCTTCTTAGCCTTCTCTTCTAACTCCTCTATAAGTCCTTGCTCTTCTATCTTCTATCTCTTCATATAGTCCTGCCTCTATCTTCTTTATCTCTTCTATAAGACCTTGCCTTGTCTATATTTCTTCCATCTCTAAGTCCTTGGGCCTCATCTTTTACTCTTCTAAGCTTCTTCTTTATTCTCAATCTCTTCATAAAGTCCGTCTTGCTCTTCTATCTTTCATTGAATTCTTCTTAAGTCCTGCCGGTTCTATATTTCTCTTCTTCTCTCTATAAAGTTCTTGCTCTTCTATGTCTTTCTATCTCTTCTAGAAGTCCTTGCTCTTCTATTATTTCTTAACGCCTCTATAAGTCCCTGCTCTTCTATAATTCTATCCATCTTCTATAAGTCCTTGCTCTTACGTATCTTTCTAATCCTCTATAAGTTCCTTGCTCTTCTATCTTTCTATCTCTCATAAGTCCTTGTCTTCTATCTTTCTAATAATCTTCTTAAGCGCTTGGCTTTCTATCTTTATACCTCCTCATATAGCCTTGCTCTTTATCTTTTAACTCTCTCTATAATCCTTGCTCATCCTCCTTACTATCCTTGTCGTCATTCTAAGTTGCTTATTTTCTATCTCTTCTATAAGTCCCGTTGATCATTCTATCTTTCTATCTCTGCTATTAAGTCTTGCTCTCTATCTTCTATCTCTTCCTATAAGTCCTTGCTCTTCTATCTTTTCTATCCTTCTATAAGTCCTTGCTCTTCTAATCTTTCTATCTTTGCATAAGTACCTGGTCTCTTCTATTTTCTATCGTCTTCTATAAATCTTGCTCGATCTAGCTTTCTATCTTCTTCTATAAGTCCTTGCTCTTCTAATCTTTCTAACTTTCTTCATAGTCCTGCTCTTCTATTTTCTATATCTTCTATAAGTCCTTGCTCTTATACTCGTTCTATACTCTTCTATAGTCCTTGCTCTTCTATCTTTCTTATCTCTTCTATAAGTTCCTTGCTCCTTTCTTTCTTAGCCTTGCTCTTCTATCTTCGTACTCTCTATAAGATCCTTTGCTATTCTATCTTTCTACTTTCTTTCTATAATCGCTCCCTCCATCTTCTGTCTCCGTCTCTAGTCTTGCTCTTATTCTCTCCTCTATAAGTCCTTTCTATTATTCTTATAATCTCTCTTCTATCAATCTATCTTATCTTATAAGTCTTGCTTGCTATACTTTCTAAATCTCCTTCTATAAGTCTTCCTTGCTTCTAATCTTTCATACTCTTCTATAAGGTCCTTCAAGTCTCTTTCCATATCTTTTCTATGCTCTTATAAGTCCTTGCTATTATCTATATTCTATCTCTCTAGGTCATCTATTATTCACTGCTTCTATATCCTAGCCTTCTAGCTTTCTAACTCTCTATTAAGTCCCTTGGCTCTTCTATACTTTCTATCTCTTCTATAAGTCCGTGTCTCTTGCTATTTCTTCTAATTCTTTCGATAAGTCCTTGCTCTCGAATCTTTCTATCTCTCCTCTATAAAGCCTTGCTCCTTCACTCTCTATATTGCTCATCTTCTCCTCTTCTATAAGTCTTGCTCTTGCTATTCTTTCTAATCTCGTCTAGAAGTTCCTTCGCTCTGTCTATCTTTCTATCTCTTCTATAAGTCCTTGGCTCTTCATATCTTTCTTATCTCTTCTATAAGTCCTTGTCGTAACTATCTTCTGATATCCGTCTCGCTATAAGTCCGTCTTCTTCTATCTCTTCTATCCTTTATCCTGGATCTTCTATCTTCTATTCTTCTATAAGTCCTTCTCTGTCGTATTTTTCGATCTCTTCTATAAGTCCTTGCTCTTTCTATCTTTCTATATCTATTATAAGTCCTTGCTCGTCTATCTTTCTACTCTTCTATAAGTCCTTGCTCTTCTATAATTTTATTCCTCTATAAGTCCTTTGTCTCTTCTATGCTTTCTTATCTCTTTTATAAGTCCTCTGCTCTTCTATTTTCTATCTCTCTATAGTCCTTGCGTCGCTATCTTTCTATCTTTCTATAAGTCCTTGTCTTCCGTATCTTTCTATCCTCTTATAAGTCCTTGCTCTGCTATCTTTGCTAGCGTCTATTATAAGTCCCTGCTTCTTCTATCTTTCTATGCTCTGTCTATAAGTCCTTGCTCTTCTATATTTCTAACTCTTCTATAAGTCCTTGCTACTTCTATCTTTTCTATCCTCTATAAGTCCCTTTGCTAGCTTCTATCTGTCTAATCTCTTTAATAGTCCTGGCTCTTCAATTCTTCTATATTGCTTGTCATATATAGTCCTTATAGCCTTGCTCTTCTATCTTTTCTATCTCTTCTATAGTCCTTGCTATTCTTAGTCTTCTCTCTCTATAAGTGCCTGTCTCTATCTTTCTATCTCTTCTATAAGTCCCGTGCTTTTCTATATTTCTATCTCTCTATAAGTCCTTGCTCATCTTTCTATATTTCTTTAAGTCTTCTCTTTCTAAAGTCTGGCTCTCTCTTCTATTCTCTACTCCTCTATAAGGTCCTGCTCTTCTATCCTTTCTATCTCTTCATAAATATACAGTCTTGCTCTTATATCATTTCTATCTCTATCTTAAAAGTCCTTGCTCTTCATATTTTCTATCCTCCCTATAAGTCCTTGACTCTTCTATCTTGTCTATCTCTTATAAGTCCTTGCTTCTCTTATCTCTCTCTCTAGTCCTGCTTCTATCTCTACTCTCTATAAGTCCTTGCTCTTCTAGCTTTCTATCTCTCTATAATGCTCTTTTCTTTTTTCTCCGATATCCTGCTCTTATATTCTATCTTCCTCTCTTCCTCAGCCTGCCTTTACTTTACTTTTATTCTTGCTCTATCTATTCTACCATAAGCTGTCTACTTTAACTCCTCTTAATCCTTGCTTCTCTTCATCTTCTAAAGTTCCTTGCCTCGTTCTCTATCTCTTCCAGAGTCCACCTTCGTCTCATGCTTATCTCAATCTACTAGACGTTCGTCTCAGATCATGGCCCATAAGTGTTGCTACCTATCCCAGTCATGGCACTCATAAGGTCACTTGCATCTGGTCTATTGGTCGCTACTAACTCTGATAGAGATCCTGTGCTTCACCTCTTGCTCCTACGTCCGTTGCATCATCTTATCTTCTACTGATCTCTTCATACCTCCCTGCCTCTTAACGTATCCAAGCAATATAACAGATGAACTGCTTTCTACTTCACCGCATTTGGTACAGTCCTGGGGCTCGGTCTAATTTCTATCTCCACCTATACAAGTTCGATAGGTATGTATCGTGCTAGCGCTTCATGATGCTGATCCTTCACCTAATACACAATGCTTCAAGTCCGCCTCATCTTTATTTTCTAGGGTAAGAATCCTTGGACTCAGATTTCAACCGCCAAATAACATGAGGATCATCTATCTCTACGATCCTTTAAAAGTCGCACTAGCTTTATGGTCTTCAGTACTTTGTTTCAGTACTCTCTAACGATCGTAGCCTCTCTCTAAACTGTCTCTTCTCTTGCGTACCCCTTACGAGTCCTTGCTCAGTTCTAACACCCTCCTTTTAGCCCCAGCTGCTATCCCAGCTTTACAAAGCTATTCCTTCTATCATGACTGAGACCGCAGTGTTTACCAATATCCCAGCATGGCAATTAGTGCATCTTTGTATTGTGGAAACGCGTAGGATGGCATGGCATAAGGTACGGTTTCTTCACTAAAGGAAGAGCCATATATATAAATTTCTTTCCTTGCACCATTTCTCCATATATGCTCTCGATTCACCCGCCTAACACCTACGCCCATTATTTTATGGGCCGGATTTTCGCTCAATCACACTATGTTATAACGGCCAGCCTAAGAGTTTAGGAATAAGGGAACACAATACGAAAAGCGTCCAAACTCAGGATGATATTCGAACGCACCTTTTAGCAAGGATGGTTGCAGAAGAACTCCTTAACATCGGCAATTATGTCTATCCGTTATAATGGATCCAAAACCCACCTTTATAGACTCGCAACGATTACGTGCTCGTACATAATGTCCGTTGGATGGCCCGCTTTAAATGTGCCCCGCTACTAGGACTTTGCGATGGTTTGATCCCGGTGCTACACTTAAGGACAGGTGTTATATTACCTATAATGGTAGATAACAGTTCAATCCAACCATTGCGTAAGTATGACTCTAGGACCCAAACGAAAAAAACTCGTATATGAGGTGATAATCCGCAAGTATTGTATGGTAAAATACCATAATATCGGCCATATTTTGGCTTATAGATGTAAAAAGAAGTTTTGGCCAGATACTGATCTGTCACAGTTACGCAGGCAGGTTTCCAATATGCCCTATTCCTAATTGTTTCTCTCACACTTGCCTTCTTCTCCTTTGTCGATGACACTTCTGCTTTGACTTCCGTGTTTTAAAGTTCGAGTTTCTACTTTTATTAAGTTTCTTTTCTGTCCTCGATCTATTCTTCTCCACTCTTGTCTTTGATCTATGTGCCGCTTTACGAGCAGAAATCTGTGAGTGATTCTCTATCTTTAAAGATACTGATATATGCCATTCTCTTTTTGGGTTGTTCAGGTAATACTGCTTGATCTTCGTCCAGCTGTTTAAGCCTTTTCTCTCTCCTTTCAACCTTCCCTCTTTCTCTCCATACACTTTCTTTTTCCGCCTCCTTCTCCTTCTTTTAGTCCTCGGCGCTCTCTTTTCTCTCTTCTTTTCCTTCTATTCTTTTTCTCAGTCCTTTTCTCGATTGCCTCTCAAAAAATTATCTATCTCCCATAACTTCTCTTTACTCCTTTCTCTTCTTCTCTACTTCTCTCTCTCTGTCTTCTCTCTCATCATCTGTCTTCACCTCTCTCTTCCCCTTGTGTCATCTACTCTTCTTTCTTCACACCCTTTCCTGTGGAAATCTTTCTCATCTCTCGACTCGTCTAACACCCTCCTTCTCTCTGTGTCAATATCTTTCTCTCTCTCGTTCTCTCACACTCTACTCTTCACTCATCCTTCTTTGGTCATACATTGCTCTCTCTCTCTGTCTCTCTCACCCTCTCTCTTATCTTCTCCTGGTCAATCTTTTCTCTCTCTGTCTTCTCTCACCCTTCTCTCTCTTCTGTGTCATATCTTCTATCTTCCTCCTTTCTGTCTCTAACTCACCCTCCTCTTCTCTCTGTTCAAATATCTCTTCTCCAACTTCTCTGTCCCTATCTCTTCTCTACAAATTCTCTCTCTCTCGTCTCTCTCTATCCTTCTTCTTCGTTCTGTTTTCTTCCCGTAGGGCTGCATGTGATATGCAGGGTAGACAGAGGCCTTGCTATTATGGAGGTGGTCACACACGGATTTTCTGGTGACAAAAGTAAGGAAAAACACTTGCAAATTGAATCTGTTCCCTTCCCCTCTGAAATCAATAAGGGAAGAAAGAAAAGCCTCGGTTGAATATCCCAGTGGCCGTGGGTTTCTTCTTTCTTTTCTGCGACCAGAAGCCAGGTCCTTGTTGTGCCCCACATTTGTTGTTTCTCCGAACTTGTTTCCCCTTCACGATTGGCCGGGCCTCTTATTTCAGGGAATCTTTTTTATGTATTATTATTATTCCCCCCTCACCTTACTGTGCAGGGTGTATGGGAACCCTGCAATCGCCACGGTAATAGTGGCATGTGTGAAGATGTTCTTCCCGCTGAGCCTTTAACAAGGCTTCAAGCTTCTGGATAGACCGGCCCATGCCCAAAACACTTCCACCAACAATGGGCGAGGGCAGAGGGCAAAGGAGAAAGGAGGGGGTCCAAGCGCACCCTTTTCAGGATTTGTGGCTCACTCGGGGAGGGTAGGAGGGGAGGGTAGAAGTCCTAACTTGCCAGCCAATGTTGCTGCGGATACTGTGCCAATGGACTGAGCATAATGTTTTCTCTCTCGTCTCTGTTCTTTGGGAAGGGACGACTTTCTTTTCTCTTTATTATCCTCCTTCTCCTATCAGCCATACAGTGTATGGGTACTCAACATGCCTAATGTGGTGCATAGGTACCGGGGCCCGATACACGTTAAACTGGCTGCGCTCATGTTTTCCACCCATCAAAAATATTGAACTCTGCACAAACATAGAAAAAATTTCCCCACCAACACATTGACTGGGCCTGTATATGTCCCACAGGGGACCGGATGTGGGGTCTATCCATGACCATGCCAAGCCCCTCCCGTGGACCATCCAAGCCCTGTCTCCCGCTGGTACAGACACTGGCCCCCTCGAAACGGGGTTGTCCTGGTGATTAAGAGGATGGCAGTGCTGCAGTGCTTGTCAGTTGTTTGACGCCAGATACTTTGTATTTATCCTTATCATGTGGTTCTTAATGCAACCACAGTTCCCAATAAAAATTGACCACCTGTATCAAATTATTCATTGACCAGCGCATGCTGAAATCGACCGATCGCCCGCAATGCTGTATAAATTAACGGTTGCTACGTGTGGTTTCAAGTGCAGCCATACAACATGCCATTTAATGAACCGATACTTAGGTCCTTGACAGCATGTAGATTCCATGGTTCTGTGTTCTATTTGCGACACCCCACTGATTGCCAACCATCCGAAGTGACTATTCTGCCCACTAAAAGACTATCATATAAGACTTTAAAGTAAAACTATCTTGTCCCCCCCCACCCGCGTCTTGTAGGTTTAACGCTGATTACATGCGACAGGGCTGTGACATTTATGGCTGTGTGCGTACAGGGAGGGTCCAGTCCCTATTTTTTCTTTTTTCCCTTTTTATGAATTGGATCATCAGTTCCCACAGCTTTTTTTCCCCCCTCATCCTTTATAAGTCTCAGCCCAACCCCACCCACAGCCTTTAATCTTGGCTGAGCTAATTTTTTTTTCTGACGTTTTTTTTTTAAACAACCAGTTCAACCCTGTAAATTCCTGCCATGTGCTTCTTCCACCCCAGGTCGAAACATTACACATCAGTCAAAGGGATCCTACAGGTTGCAACCCAGACATTTCTGTTTGTGCGCTGAAGAAGACTTTGCTTTGGGCTGTTTTTTCCGGAGAAGGGATTCTATATATACTATAAAAGTAAGGCCGTAAGGGGAGGCTACAGGGGGGGGGGGCGAGTTCAATAGAAAGGCAATATACTTATTTTGTTGCTGGTCGGGGCGATGTTATATCAAGCGATTGCCTAAGAGCAAAAAAACGATTCTAGGTCTGGAGGATAAACTTTTTCCATGCCTACACCTTATCTTTCTGGTTAATATCAGTAATTGGTGACTTGTATATCCAATGGATAATATGATTGCCCTTTTATGGCCTGATAGAGTACGGTGGCTCAAGGAAGAAACAAAAAAAACAGTCACCTTCATCAAGGCGCTCTCTGCCAATATTGTAAATTGTAATAAGTGGGCTGTACCTACTGAATAGTTTCATATAGCCTGGGCCCAGTTACCACATAATTTTGCATCTTTCATCTTTTCGAAACATCTCCTCTTCCTTACATAACCAGCACAAGGGATTGATCACTTGTATGTTGAGTTTTATAAGAGCCCCTGAAAGTGCATTATAAATTGAAGATTGACACACAATAATGAACCATGCCATCTAGGTTGGCGACAGATTTGAAGCATCTTTGAAAATCAATCTCTTTATTAACGGGAGCATCAATACACAAAGTTTTCATCGTACAAGAATGGTCTAATTTTGCCCAACCAATCAGATCTATTTAACATTTGAAGCTAACATCTGATTGGTTGGGGCAAAATTAGCACCATTTTAAACGATAAGAACTTTTATTTGAATCTCCCTGTATTACTCTTATTAGAGAGTATACCGTACTCAAGGTTTGTTTCAGAAATGTTATTTTAATCTGGTTTTACTATTATAAGTAAAGTCAGACACAATTTCATGTTCATTAATCTTGATATTTCAGACATTATTGGATATCTGACCATTGATCTGGCACCTAAAAATCCACAACTAGCGCTTTGGTTGGGGATTTGGGTTATTTCCCGGTATTTATAAAGGAAATAACTATAGCTGGATATAACTTTAAAAAAAACCCAGTTTAAAATGAACCAAGTACCTGGGGCAGCCTGGATGTTGTAAGTGATAGTTCCTACCATCCAATTTTGTTTCAATGAGCTGGTCCCTCCCTAGGCAGCATGAGATGATTGCCTCTGCCAGGTTTCTGAGTGCTTCATGCTAACTATCTTTAATTTCAAGAGGAGGATCCTGGCACTACCGACTGGCTGATTAATAAACCTGTATTCTGTGAAGCTCTCTTCTAACAAAAAATATTGGAAGTAGGAGAACCACTCTCCTACCATCACGCTGCTCATCCAGGTACTTTTCACTTTTAACAACTTATTTTTTTATGATGTGCTCCTTTAAATGTCCAATGGTATATCTACACCTGGATAGTCTTATAGATGGAGCAGATACTGGGAGTAAAAGTTACCTCCGTTATGGCCTATCTTTACTTTATTGTAACCCCAAAACAGGTTTTTATTTGATTGTGTGTTAAGGTCCACTGGTCCCCGCTATCTTGTGGACCAGTATGGTGAATAAAGGGGTAATTGATATGTTTATTCAGGAAACCCCACTGCTAATAGTATCAAACATAGCCTGGCCATTCATGCCATTACCCTTGGTCCTTGCTTCTGTCCCTAGTTCGTTACTGTTCGTTAAGGCTCATTGCGTCAGTATGTGGACGTTAGGTCATATAAAAAGTGCTGTTCTATTGATATGTTCAAACGGTATATACCTAACCTCATTTCTATAAACAATATTACATATAAATCCTGTTCCTTCTCGTTCCCTGCATACATAGTCTGTGTGTAAGGTTCAGTGGTTCAGTACGTGTGGACGAGTAGTAATGTCACATAAGGGTCGTTACATGATGTACAGGTTCTCATTGTACTCCATTCATTAACTTGTCCTCATGTCACTTATCATATTATTTAAGCAGTGGATTAGTACAGAGTCAAATAATTGATTGTCGTATACACCTTCATATATCAGTAATAAACGATGTTGCATATAATCCTGCGCTTCCTTTCTGTCACCTGTATACCTAGTTTACTGTGTAAGGCTAGTCACTGCGTGGTCTAGTTACTGTGGACTAGTATTGCGGATCATAAAGTGGTGTAATTGATATGTTCACAGGCTTTTATCACATCTACCCTATTGCAATTATACTAAACATATTTCACCATATATAAAGTTCCTGTTCCTTTCTGTATCCCGTAGACCATAGTCTTATCGGTTGTATGTGTTATGTGCGTCCATGTGTTGCAGTACCTGTGACAGTAGAATTAATCAGGGGTTAATCTGATAATGTTTACAGGTATAATCCCCATATTTAGTATAACACACTAATTACCTCATAAATACTTTGTCTTCTGGCCCTTTCCATGTTACGTTAGGTGCAGACTGTGACAGGGTAATAGGTTAATTGATCTCATACAGGACTATAGACATCTCTTTCCTCGTCCCTTATCTAGTGGTGTAAGGTCCGTGCGTTCAGTTCTGCTCTGTTGCGACCAGTCCAGTGTAACACACAGGGGATTGTATGTTCGAACCCCTTGTATAACATTTACCATATATAACGTTCTTGCCCGATAATATTTCACTTCTTAAGTCCGGTCAGTATATGAAGTAGATTGTACAACATATTATTTTACATATAACCCCATTAGTATAACAATCCTATAATCCTTGTTCCATCTGTCACGTCCCTGATATAATGTTCTGTGTGTAGGTCCGTGGTCCTAGTTACATACGTAGACAATGTCGATGATATAAAGGGTCAAATTGATATGTTCCGGTTACACGTCTTTATGACATATTCTAATCCTTTCTTTCTTCCACCTCGTATCAAGTTACTTGGACAGGTCAGTCCTACTGGAACCTATTAATAGGTTACTATTTCACTCGTAGGTTACCTCTTCCTAGTACTAAAATAGTTAACATAGCGCTATCCTTCGGGTTCCCTGTAAATGTTCTTGTGAAGGTCACGTAGCGTTACTTGACTGTGGATCACGTAGATGTACATCACACCAGGCGGTTAATTGATGTATGTTACCAGATTACACCCGGCCGAACCCTCATTATAGACTGTATAAAACAATATTCCCCTATAATAACTCCTGTGTCCCTCTTCGTCATACGCACTATCTCTACTATTCGTACTGGGTTAAGGTCAGTGGTCAGTACTATGGACAGTAGATGTAATAAAGGGTTAATTGATATGTTACAGGTAAACCCTCATTATAGTATAATAAACATATTACCATATAAATCCCTTTCTTTTGTCCCTGTATACCATAGTACTTGTGTGTAAGGTCAGTGGTCGTACTACGGGACAGTAGATGTAATAAAGGGTAATTGATATGTTACAGGTATAACCCTCATTATAGTATAAAACAATATTACCATATAAATCATTGTTCTTTCTGTCCCTGATACATAGTTACTGTGTGTAAGGTCAGTGGTCAGTACAGTGGAAGTAGTGAATAAAGGGGTTAATTGATTGTTACAGGTATAACCCTCATTAGTATTAAACAATATTACCATATAAATCCTTGTTCCTTTCGCCGTATACATAGTTACGTGTGTAAGGTCAGTGGTCAGTACTGTGGACAGTAGAAGTAATAAAGGGGTTAATTGATATGTTACAGGTATAACCCTCATTATAATATAACAATATTACCTATAAATCCTTGTTCCTTTTCTGTCCCTGTATACATAGTTACTGTTGTGTAAGGTCAGTGGTCAGACTGTGGACAGAGATGTAATAAAGGGGTTAATTGAATGTTACAGGTATAAACCTCATTATAGTAATAAACAATATACCATATAAATCCTTGTTCCTTTCTGTCCCTGTTATATCATAGTTACTGTGTGTAAGGTCACGTGGTCAGTTACTGTGGACAGTAATGTAATAAAGGGGGTTAATTGATAGTACAGGTATAACCCTTATTAAATGATAAACAATATTACCAATATAAATCCTGTTCCTTTCTGTCCCTGTATACATAGTTACTGTGTGTAGGTCAGTGGTCAGTTACTGTGGACAGTAGATGTAATAAAGGGTTAATTGATATGTTACAGGTAAACCCTCATTATAGTATAAACAATATTACCATATAAATCCTGTGTCCTTCTGTCCCTGTATACATAGTTACTGTGTGTAAGGTCAGTGGTCAGTACTAGTGGACAGTAGATGTTAACTAAAGGGTTAATTGAATTGTTACAGGATATACCTCATTATAGTATAAAACAATATTACCATTAAAATCCTTGTTCTTTCTGTCCCTGTATTACATAGTTACTGTGTGTAAGGTCAGTGCGGTCAGTACTGTGGACAGTAGATGTAATAAAGGGTTAATTGATATGTTACAGATATACACTCATTATAGTATAAACAATATTACCATTATACATCCTTGTTGCCTTCTGTTCTGTATACATAGTTACTGTGTGTAAGGTCAGTGGGCAGTACTACGGACAGTAGATTAATAAGGTTAATTGATATGTACAGTATAACCCATTATATATAACAAATTACCAAATCTTGTTCCTTTTCGTCCCTGTAACATAGTTACTGTGGTGTAAGGTCAGTGGTCAGTACCGTGGAAGTAGAGTGAAAAGGGTTAATTGATATATGTTACAGGTACTAACCTATATAGTATAACAATATTACCATATAAACCTTGTTCCTTTCTGTCTCCTGTATACATACGTTACGGTGTGTAAGGTCAGTGGTCACGTACTGTGGACAGTAGAGTGTAATAAAGGGTTAATTGATGGGTACAAGGTATAACTCATTATAGTATAAACAATATTACCATATATAATCTTGTTCTTTTCTGTCCTGTATACATAGTACTGTGTGTAAGGTCAGTGGTCAGTACTGTGGACAGTAGTGTAATAAAGGGGTTATTGATATGTTACAGAGTACCCTCATTATAGTATAAACAATATTACCATATAAATCCTTGTTCCTTTCTGTCCCTGTTACATAGTTACTGTGGTAAGTCAGTGGTCAGGTACTGTGGACAGTAGATGTAATAAAGGGGTTAATTGATATGTACAGGTATAACCCATATTATAGTAAAACAAATTACCATGATAAAATCCTTGTACTTTCTGTCCCTGGTATTTATCATTGTATACTGTGTGTAAGGTCAGTGGTCAGTACTGTGGCACAGTAGATGTAATAAGGGGTGAATTGCTAGTGTACAGTGATATAACCCTCATATAGTAATAAACAATATTACCATATTAAATCCTTGTTCCTTTCGTCCTGTATTACATAGTTACTGTGTGTAAGGTCAGTGGTCAGTACGGTGGGCAGTAGCGAATAAAGGGTAATTGATATGTACAGGTTTAAACCCCTATTATAGTATAAACAATATTACCATAAAATCCTTGTCTTCTGTCCCTGGACATAGTTATGTGTGTGTAAGGTCAGCTCGGTCAGTACTGTGGGCAGTAGGGTGTAATAAGGCGGTTAATTATTACAGGATGTTACAATACATAAGAAATTTGGAATTCAGCCTATTCAATACTGGTAGCAGTACCAAACATAAGATAAGCTCCCATTTGTGCTATTATGTAGCCTCATGTCAGTTTGTCTATGTGACCTGTCCCCAAAACAAACAAACTCTTACCTTTCATTTCTGCATCTTGTCTCCCATTATTTTAATCCCCTTTCACACTGTCTTAAACTTACTTATGACTCAACGGTGGGCAGCACTGCAGGTAACTGTAACGAGCAGAAAGAGAGATTCTGGGCATGCGTCCCACTGCAGATCATTGGCCTAAAAGGAACAAGTTTGTTCTCTAAATAATGGCTTTAGTTGTTTGATGGATGTCCTGTATTTGGTTAGTGACAGATAGTGATGGCCACGAGTTTACCTCGTTGCGATAGCGGATATCGCGGATTTTCCGGTTTCCGCCCTTCGAACTTTTCCAAACCCGTGTTTCGAAATATATACGGGAGGAAATATGGAAATGAAATCCTCGTTATTCAAAATTTCGTGGATTTTTCCACATTTTGACGGAGCACCACCCACATTTTCGGGTCCGTATTTTCGGGTCCTGTCTTTCGAAAAATCCTCGGATTATCGAAGAATCTGTAATTTGAAGATCCCCGTATTTCGAAGAATCCTCGTATTTTCGAAGAACGTTATTTTGCTGAATTTCATATAATAGGTTTTAATGGGTCCGCTCGCGGATTTTCGAATTTTTTAGTAAAATTCGCCGATCCTCGAGCAGACTGGATTTGCGAATTTCGGACATCTCTAGTGACAGAATACAAGGTTATAGTCAAGAAAGGAATATATTATTATCTATAGGCCATTTTATTATGGCCATTTTAAAAGTAAGCAAGAAATTAAAATATATAGTTTTTTAAAATTATTATATATATAATATATAAAATGGAGGTATGGAGCGGCACTCTGATCTGTCATATGCACACCTGGGTGCCTTCTGAGGGGTCGGTATAATGGTAAGAAACTGCAGACAACCACCTGGGTTGCCCAACCAATCAGATGTCGGCTTTCAAAGTTAAATAATATCTGATGGTTGGGGCAAAATTAGACACAATTTTTAACAATAAGAACTTTATTGAATCTTCCTGTTTGTTTATAATAGTGCACTGCAGCTTTTATTTTTATTATAAACACTGCAGGGGTTTGCATATATGTGAATTGTATAATAATGATGTCATCAGGGGGGGAGATGCTCTGTGACTCACTTGGTGGTTACCAAGCAACCTTTTGTCAGTCTTGAGATTTGAGAATGGTCCACACGGGACCGAAACGCGTTTGACACTGTACAGTATAATAAAGGATTCTAAACAAAACCCAGGAGAGTGCTTCTCGATTATCTTACTCATTATATATATTATCTTTCCTCTCTTTCAGGTTACAAAACTGTGTGTGGAGTTAACGGCCCCCTGGTGTGTGGACAATGTGAAGGTATGTGAGGCAATGCCTAAACTGACCCTCCCAAGAGCACCTTACTGTGGGGCCAGAATTGAATATTGGTATGATGGCGCTATAAAAACACATAAATACATAACCTTATATGCAGCCTTCCTCTCCCATTAAAAACAAAACTTATTAAGGGCATGTCCTCCACTCCAACTTTTACATAGTGTAGCCCACCCCAGCCCCCCCCAACTGCCATCTGTTATACTTTCCACTCTTAGTTCCCTCGGCTGTCTCATACCTCCCAACATTAGAAATGGGTAACGAGGGACAAGTTGGCGCACGTGCGAAGCGCGCAGGAACTTGTTTGACCATGTCCACTTTTCTAAGGCCACTCACACCTTCAGGTGGACACCTATTTAAAGCCACTATTCAAGTGAATGATGTGATTAAGATAGCAGAAATAGATAACCTATACTAAAGGCTCTGGGGTCAATGAACTGAAGGACACGGGCTGATTAAACTGGAGGGCTGACAACACTTTCTAATGAACTGCAGGGCTGAATAAACACTGGTAATGAACTGCAGGGTTTAATAAGTGAGTACAAATTATGCATAGCACACAGCCCTGCAAAAAGGATGGACGCTGGAAAAAGAAGCAAAAGGGGATTTTTCAGATTAATCTTCTGTTGAATTACACCACAGTCTCTGCAAATATTGCAGGAGACATACGGGAACAACACCCCCGAGATTTACCCAGAAACAGTGACGTTTGGAGGAGGCTAAATCATGGTCGTGGGTTAAATCCAGTATGGGGGTGTGCGAGGGATCTGATGGGTGGAAGGCAACATCACTAGTGTAAAATACCAATAAAATCTTAGCTACCTCATATTTCCAACTAGAAACAAAGGCCAAATGCCAGGAGGATGGTGCTTCCATCGCATACGTCCATCTCCACACCTCAAAGTTCCTTTAAAGGGGAAGTTCAGTGCCAATCCTATGCTTTTCAGAAAAAGAAGCAGTATTATTTCATCCCAGCGACCTTATTTTGCCAATTCAGCATTGTTTGTTGTGTATAAATAAATGCAACGAAATACTGGACCCATCGTTTGCAGGACCCCCTAGTAGAGACACGTTATGGTCTTGCCCTTGTCCAGTCCCTGGGTTGATCAGTTGCTCAGTAGAGATCTGAGCATGTGTGACCCATACAACAGCCAATCCGTAGAAATACTGTTAGGAACATTCCAGGAAGTGGTGCATCGGGAAGCAAGAAGACCGTTAGAACCCTGAAATGTCAGCTCACTAATCAACAGCAGGGAACAGCAAAGGGTATGAAATCAACTGATTTTTCAAAATGGGAGAGAATGCTAGAATAAACTAGGAAGGCATTACACACAAACTAACAATTTAACAAATATTGATAATTTCCATGAACCTTTAAGGCGAAGAAGATCAAGATGCTCCAGGATTGGCCAGCCGCACACCGCACCTATAACACCACACTTGCAGATATGTGGGGTAGATGAAGAGGAAGCATGGAAGATGAACCAAAGATATTGATGAACATCTGGGAGGCATGCAGGATGCTTTTTTGGGCTATCATTGATGACTTTCACAAAAATTGTAGAACCTTGCCAAACGCATGGATACTGTCCTTTCAAGCTCATGGAAGTCATACAACGATATTAAATTTGGACCTATCAGCACCACTACTTAATTTGCTGACATATTTTTGGATTGCTTGTAAAGTGATTATTTTCTGTATAGGCGACGACACTGTCTGTCTTGCAAACATTTTGACCTTCTACTCTTTGATTAAATGATAAATCTTTTTTCAGTGAAACTCTTTTTACCAGTACATTTAACATTATTGGGAGGGCTTTAGCTATTTCTAACACCAACTGATCAATTAAAAATCAGGGTTAATAGCAGGAGTACTGTTGTCAAAACCCGTAGTGTGGGAATGGAGAATGATAGGAACTGTGCCAGGGAGACGTTTGTAAAGTTTGTTACTCTTCTGTATGTATTTGTGTGTTTCTTGGTGTGTTTTCTATCTCTGTATGAGTGTATCTTTGCATGTGTTTGTGGTCAGTGTATGTATATGTCTATGCATTTTGTGCCTGTCTTGTATACGAGTGGGCCATATTGCATGGTGTGTGCCATTCTGTATGCGTGTGTGCCGTCTGTATGTGTGCGCCATTCTGTATGCGGTGTGCCAGTCGTAGCATGTGCATTGTCATGCGTATGTGTGCCAGTCTGTATGCGTGTGCCATTCTGATACATGTGTGCAGGGGTGTCTCTAGGGTTTTTGCCAATGAGGCCAAACATCGATTGCCGCCATAAGCGGCGTAAAAGGGTTGGGCATGGCTTCTGGGTGTGCATGGCTTTTTGGGTGGGGCGTGGCTTTGTGGGTGGAGTGCGTGTGCCAGTCTTATGCTGTGGGTGTCACTCTGTATGTGTTTGTGCCATTCTGTATAGGTGTGCCATTCTGATGCGTGTGGTGTGTCATTCTGTATGCATGTGTTGTGCCATTTGTATGCGTGTGGTGTGCCATTCTGTATGGTTGTGGTGTGCCCTTCTGTATGCATGTGGTGTGCCATTCTATATGCGTGTGGAGTGCCATTCTGTATGCCGTGTGGGAGTGCCATTTCTATATGCGTGTGGAGTGCCATTCTGTATGCGTGTGGGTATCATTCTGTATGCGTGTGGGTGTGCCATTCTGTATGCGTGTGGAGGGCCATCTGTATGCGTGTGGAGTGCCATTCGGTATGGTGTGCATCTTATTATTACCAGTCTGTATTGTGGACTTATTTACCAGTCCACCCAGACTAGTGTGAAGTCAGCCCCACATCCACCTCCATAAGCCAAGTCCACTTTTATCACATCAGTGGCCTTTTTTGCCTGCCGTCTGCCTATAGGCACCATTCAAAAGTTGTTTCAGTGCCAAAAACCTTAGGGACACCCCTGTTTGTAGTCGCTGCATTATGAGTAGGGCACATAGGTTGAACAAGACTCTGTTACCATATAATGTAAACATCACCTGTCTCTGTTTCTCAGTTTATATCCTTTTCAGCATATTAGCACAGTTTGGAGGTTGCCCAGAATTTTACAGGTTGTTGACCACCGAACTGTCCATTACAGGGATTCTCAAACTGTGCGCATTAGGTGTATGAGAATCCCTGCATTATAACTGCAACAACTATCATCATTTGAACAAAAATAAAACTACCTCAATGCCTTAAGGTAGTGTACACACGATTAGACAAATGATTGAGGTCATAGCAATAGTGGCCGACAGTTCATGCGACCCGATCATGCGGTTCCTATGGATTGTTCGAGCTCGACCATGGCCAACCCCAACCCCAACCCCAGCCAATTGACCGTAACAAACACTATCAGTGTTGCAAGTTTGTGTCCAAGGGTGGATTCGAACTCAGGACCTCAGTGCCGCAAGGCATCAGTGCCAACCAATGAGCCACCATGCACAGCGTGACCATTCATAATAATGCATTGTTTATCTTGTTTAATAACTCCCATCTTTCCTCTTGCAGTTTGCCCAGTATGCGGAAATTGTAACTTCACTCTACCAGATGGCACATACGTAGCGGGCAAATACTGGAAGGGCTGGTTCCAAGGCCATCATCCAGGTAATGCAATTGTATAATGCAATATCCCTTTAAGAGTGTTAGAAAGATTTCACTTGTTACACTGCCTTGACTTCTTACCCAGTCATGTTTTATCAGAAGTTCCTGGCTACAATATTCCAAATCCAGATATTAATACAGTAATCAAAACCATTAGGTCCATCATTCAGCATCAAATAGAAAGAATTTTTTTTTGCCCAGAAATCACAAAATGGACATCCCAAGGTTAACCATTCTATGAGATTCCACAGGATAATAAACAAACAAAAGAGGTTGGAGACTTGAATGCCATCTTGGTTCATCTCTTCACCCAACCCAAAAAGTTTTTCTGTTCAGGATGCTGGTTTTCCCAGGATCAGAAGTAATATATAAACAACATTCCTCCAGGGAACCAATCAAGTTACAGAGGTAGCCGCACGCAACTACTGACCTGCCCAAGACCTCTGCTGGAAGCCTGTCCAAAGTTCTCTTATTTAATCCCAAGGAGACCTTTCCAGGAACCTTCTAATCCCATTAGAGAGTCAGCCCATAGCCAAGCCAAGCAAAAAATAAGCTTAACTCAGTTTTTTGGCACTCCCAGGCACCATTTTCTGCAGTTTGAGCTAGAGAGTACTTCAGTACTTCCTTAACCTTCACCCTGACACATGGGTCATCATGAAATCACATTATGTGGTAGTAACTTCAAATGGTGTCAAAGATTCCAAGTAGCAAAATTCCTTTTTCTAATCCTCGTCAGTGTTTTTTCTTCTTCTTGGTTTTTCCCTACAGCGTTAAACATACCTACCCTGTAATTGGAATTATGGAGAAACAAATGCACCCATTGTAGCACAAAGACAACTTTCCTCTAATCTTAGTGGGACCTTTATCTAAATGTTATTAATAATATTCTCCCATTGTGGTGAACCTGAGTCTTAGCTGCTGCTCAGGGCGTATTAGAGGTTATAAAAAGCAATATTGTCCTTTCAGCTGTCAAACACAAAAAGCTCCCAATGTATGAAACTCATGTTGGTGGAAGAGAAAACTGGCAGATGATTGATCTTGGAAAATCAAAACATTAAACACGGAAATAAAAAAATGCCCAACCTAAGTTCTTCAATAAGTTATGTAGAACTATCCAATTCAACGTGCAGTGTAGAGAGGACTTTCCTAATAGGGACTTGGATCACCTTATGACAACTTTTGGAATTCCATTAACCATACTTTTTTAGTTGGTCCCTTTCAAAAATTCACTTGGGATGGACCACTGGCATTTACTGCAGAGAAAATGATAGTCGAGAGGTTCACATCAGATTGCAGGTTAGGTAAGTACAAGTTTTAGATATTAGTGATAAGGTGTCTCAGGACAAACTGTCCCTTTAAGGACTACTAAACCCAAATGTAACTTTATCCCAAAATAATTTAGGGACAATACGCTACCTACAGTGTAATATAGGAGATTACGCCACCGAGGAGTTCCCTGATCATATAAAAACACGAGGCCGTTAGGCCGAGTGCTTTTATAGAGGTCAGGGAACTCCAAGGTGAAGTAATATTCGTATATTATTCTGTAGGTAGCGTTATTATTCCATATAATACATAAGGTCAAGAGAAGAAAAAATCTGGCACAGGAACTCTGTCTCCCCGCCTCTCTGTATTAGTAATGTAGATAAAATCCCGTTTTTGTAATACAAATAGTTCTAACTGCCGTTTCTCAAAACTAAAAGAGAATAACACATCATCTCTCAACGGTACAGTTCTGGTTCTTTACACTGACTGACTGAATTACTGTGCTGATAGGAGGAGCGAGCGCATTCTTGTGATTCATAATTGAATCGGCCGCTCACTCCTAGTTATCAGCACAGTAAGTCAGTCAGTCACCCAGTGTAAAGAAATGGCTTGTTATCTAAATTACTAATAAAGGCAGGGAGAGATAAATGGGGAGGGCAGTGGAAGACCGGAAGTCACTCAGTGACATCACTGAGGGACTGATTATATAGATTCTCGCCACTGTATTAATATGTTATTATGTGGTAGATAGTAGCACTTATTCCCACCTCCTGATTTCTTGACATTAATGAGTCAAGTTAATAGAAGATTACCTTAACTGCTAGCTCAGCTGTAAACTTCCCCTACTTGATATCAATGAAAACTATTATTAGTCAGCCAAGTTCTCGTGGACAGTATATAAAGCAAAGAACGTAATGATGCTCCCCAAAGGGAAGTTAGGACAACATGGTACTACCTCCTACTTAATAATAGATTATTTTTGGGAAAAGTCAAATTCGGTTTTAGTCGCCCTTTTAGGGAAAGTTTTAAACTTGCTGTTTCATGCATGATCTACATTGTGTACACTGGCCCTGGGCTTCCTACTTCTTAATGATCTAGCAAACCTGGCTCCAGTCCTATACATCTTCTATATGAAATCTAAATAAAGAGTAATAGTGTCTCCAGGCAGATTCAGAGGTTAAATGTGACTCTTTCGTTCCACACAATATGGATTCCCAGTATAAACGTTGATGCTTATTTGGAGGTATAGCACCTACAGCGCAAAAATGGAGAAAGCCAGTTATACTTCAAACCCAGTTGATTTAATTTAATACCGCAGGTAAACATGACCTGGATAAATGAATATTACAGATATACCATGACCTGGATGAATGAATATTACAGATATAACATGACCTGGATGAATGAATATTACAGATATACCATGACCTGGATGAATGAATATTACAGATATACCATGACCTGGATGAATGATAATTAGCAGATATACCATGACCTGGATGGATGAATATTACAGATAGCCATGACCTGGATGAATGAATATTACAGATATACCATGACCTGGATGGATGAATATTACGATATACCATGACCTAGATGGATGAATATTACGATATACCATGACCTGGATGGATGAATATTACAGATAACCGACCTGGATGAATGAATATTAAGATATACCATGACCTGGATGGAGACTCTATTACAGATATACAGTGACCTGGATGGATGAATATTACAGATATACCATGATCTGGATGGATGAATATTACAGATATACCATGACCTAGATGAATGAATACCACAGATATAACATGACCTGGATGAATGAATATTACAGATATAACATGACCTGGATGAATGAATATTACAGATATAACATGACCTGGATGAATAATTATTACGATATACCATGACCTTGATGAATGAATATTACAGATATACCATGATCTGGATGGATGAATATTACAGATATACCATGACCTGGATGAATGGATATTACAGATGAACCATGACCTGGATGAATGAATATTACAGATAAACCATGGCCTGGATGGATGAATATTACAGATATACCATGACCTGGATGAATGGATATTACAGATGTACCATGACCTGGATGGATAATTATTACAGATAGACCATGACCTGGATGGATGAATATTACAGATAGACCATGACTGGATGAATGAATATTACAGATATACCATGACCTGGATGGATGAATATTACAGATATACCATGACCCGGATGAATAAATATTACAGATATACCATGACCTGGATAAATTAATATTACAGATATACCATGACCTGGATAAATTAATATTACAGATATAACATGACCTGGATGAATGAATATTACAGATATAACATGACCTGGATGAATAATTATTACAGATATAACATGACCTGGATGAATAAATATTACAGATATACCATGACCTGGATGGATGAATATTACAGATATACAATGACCTGGATGGATGAATATTACAGATGTACCATGAGCTGGATGGATGAATATTACAGCTATACCATGCCCTGGATGAATGAATATTACAGATATACCATGACCTGGATGGATGAAATATTTCAATATACCATGACCTGGATGGATGATATTACTACAGATATACCAGACCTGGATGGATGAATATTACAGATATACCATGACCTGGATGGATGAATATTACAGATATACCATGACCTGGATGGATGAATATTAAAGATATACCATGACCTGGATGGATAAATATTACAGATATACATGACCTGGATGAATGAATATTACAGATATACCATGACCTGGATGAATGATATTACAGATATAACAGACCTGGTGATGAATATTAAGATATAACATGACCTGGATGATGAATATACAGATATACCATGACCTGGATGGATGAATATTACAGATATACCATGACCTGGATGGATGAATATTACAGATATACCATGACCTGGATGAATGACTTATAAAGATATACCATGACCTGGATGGATGACTATTACAGATATACCATGACCTGGATGGATGAATATTACAGATATACCATGACCTGGATTGGATGAATATTACAGATATACCATGACCTGGATGATGAAGAATATTAAGATATACATGACCTGATGATGAATATTACAGATAACATGACTGGAAATTATTACGTAACATGACCTGGATGAATAATATTACAGATATACCATGACCTGGAGGAATGAATATTACAGATATACCATGACCTGGATGGAATGATATTACAGATATACCATGACCTGGATGAATGGATATTACAGATGAAACCATGACCTGGATGAAATGAATATTCCAGATAACCATGGCCTGGATGGATGAATATTACAGATATACCATGACCTGGATGAATGGATATTACAGATATACCATGACCTGGATGGATGGAATATTACAGATAGACCATGACCGGATGATGAATATTACAGATAGACCAGACTGGATAAGATATTACAGATATACCATGACCCGGAGAATAAATATTACAGATATACCATGACCTGGATAAATTAATTTTACAGATATACCATGACCTGGATAAATTAATATTACAGATATAACATGACCTGGATGAATGAATATTACAGATATAACATGACCTGGATGAATGAATATCAGATTAATATGACCTGGATGAATAAATATTACAGATATACCATGACCTGGAGTGGATGAATATACAGATATACAATGAACCTGGAGGGATGAATATTCAGATGTACCATGAGCTGGATGGATGATATACAGCTATTACCATGCCCTGGATGAATGAATATTACAGATATACCATGACCTGGATGGATGATATTTCAAATATACCATTACCTGGATGGATGATATTACAGATATACCATGACCTGGATGGATGATATTACGATATACCATGACCTGGATGGATGAATATTACAGATATACCATGACCTGGATGGATGATATTAAAGATTATACCATGACCTGGATGGATAAATATTACCAGATATACCATGACCTGGATGAATGAATATTACAGATTATACCATGACCTGGATGAAGGAATATTACAGATATAACATGACCTGGATGAATGAATATTACAGATATAACATGACCTGGATGAATGAATATTACAGTATACCATGACCTGGATGGATGAATATTACAGAATACCATGCATGGATGAATGAATATTAAAGATATCCATGACCTGTGGAGGTGACTATTACAGATATACAGTGACCTGGATGGATGAATATTACAGATATACCATGATCTGGATGGATGAATATTAACAGATATACCATGACCTGGATGAATGAATATTACAGATATACCATGACCTGGAGATGAATATTCAGATACCATGACCTGGATTGAATGAATATTACAGATAAAACATGACCTGGATGAATAATTATTACAGATATACCATGACCTTGAGGAATGAATATTACAGATTACCATGACCTGATGGATGAAATTACAGATATACCATGACCTGGATGAAGGATATTACAGATGAACACATGACCTGGATGAAGATATTCCAGATAAACCATGGCCTGGATGGATGAATATTACAGATATACCATGACCTGGAGAATGGATATAGATGTACGACATGGATGGATGAATATTACAGATATAACATGACCGGATGAATGAATATTACAGATTAACATGACCTGGATGAATGATAATACAGATATAACATGAACTGGATGAATAATTATTACAGATATACCATGACCTATGAATGAATATTACAGATATACCATGACCTGGATGGATAATATTACAGATATACCATGACCTGGATGAATGGTTATACAGATGAACCATGACCTGGAGAATGAATATTCCAGATAACCATGGCCTGGATGGATGAATATTACAGATATACCATGACCTGGATGAAGGATATTACAGATGTACCATGACCTGGATGGATGAATATACAGATAGACCAGACCTGGATTATGAATATTACAGATAGACCATGACGGATTAATGAATATTACAGATATACCATGACCTGGATGGATGAATATTACAGATACACCATGACCCGGATGAATAAATATTACAGATATACCATGACCTGATAAATTAATATTACAGATATACCATGACCTGGATAAATTAATATTACAGATATAACATGACCTGGATGAATGAATATTACAGATATAACATGACCTGGATGAATGAATATTACAGATATAACATGACCTGGATGAATAAATATTACAGATATACCATGACCTGGATGGATGAATATTACAGATATACAATGACCTGGATGGATGAATATTACAGATGTACCATGAGCTGGATGGATGAATATTACAGCTATACCATGACCTGGATGAATGAATATTAAAGATATACCATGACCTGGATGGATGAATATTTCAAATATACCATGACCTGGATGGATGAAATATTTACAGATTTACCATGACTGGATGGATGAATATTACAGATATACCATGACCTGGATGGATGAATATACAGTATACCATGACCTGGATGGATGAATATTAAAGATATACCATGACCTGGATGGATAAAATATTACAGATATACCATGACCTGGATGAATGAATATTACAGATATACAATGACCTGGATGAATGAATATTACAGATATAACATGACCTGGATTGAATGAATATATTACAGATTATAAACATGACCTGGATGAATGATATTATACAGATATACACGACCTGGATGAATGATATTACAGATTACCATGACCTGGATGGATGGAATATTACAGATATACCCATGACCTGGATGGGTGAATATTACAGATATACCATGACCTGAGGTGATGATATTACAGATATACATGACCTGGAGGAATACGAATACCAGGACTGGATGATGAATATTACAGATATACCGTGACCTGGATGGATGAATATTACAGATATACAATGACCGATGGAGAATATACAGATGTACCATGAGCTGGATGGATTTTATTACAGATATACCATGACCTCTGGATAATTGAATATTACAGATATACATGACCTGGATGGATGGATATATTACAGATGTACCATGAGCTGGATGGATGGAATATTACAGATGTACCTGATGAATGAATATTAGAGATATGCATGAACTTGGATGGATGAATATTACAGATATACCATGACCTGGATGGATGAATATCAAGATAAACATGACTGGGGATGAATATACAGATTACCATGACCGGATGGATAATATTACAGAATACCATGAACCTGGATGGATAATGAATATTACAGATATACCATGACCTGGATAAATTAATATACAGTATACCATGACCTGAGAAATTAATATTACAGATATAACATGACCTGGATGAATGAATATTACAGATATAACATGACCTGGATGATGAATATTACAGATATAACATGACCTGGTGAATGAATATTACAGATAAACCATGACCTGGATGGATGAATATTACAGATATACAATGACCTGGATGGATGAATATTACAGTTGTACCATGAGCTGGATGGATGAATATTACAGATATACCATGACCTGGATGGATGAATATTACAGATGTACCATGAGCTGGATGGATGAATATTACAGATGTACCATGACCTGGATGAATGAATATTAGGATATAGCAAGACCTGGATGGATGAATATTACAGAATACCATGACCTGGATGGATGAATATCACAGATATACCATGACCTGGATGGATGAATATTACAGATATACAATGACCTGGATGGATGAATATTTCAAATATACCATGACCTGGATGGATGAATATTACAGATATACCATGACCTGGATGGATGAATATTACAGATATACCATGACCTGGATGGATGAATATTAAAGATATACCATGACCTGGATGGATGAATATTACAGATATACCATGACGGTAATGAATATACAGATATACCATGACTGGATGAATGAATATTACAGATATAACATGACCTGGATGAATGAATATTACAGATATAACATGACCTGGATGAAAGAATATTACAGATATACCATGACCTGGATGGATGAATATTACAGATATACAATGACCTGGATGGATGAATATTACAGATGTACCATGAGCTGGATGGATGAATATTACAGATGTACCATGAGCTGGATGGATGAATATTACAGATATACCATGACCTGTATGAATGAATATTAGAGATATACCATGACCTCCTGGATGGATGATATTACAGATGTACCATGAGCTGGATGGATGAATATTACAGATGTACATGACCTGGATGAAGAATATTAGAGATATAGACAAGACCTGGATGAGGAATATTACAAGATACCATGACCTGGATGGAGAATATCACAGATATACCATGACCTGGATGGATGATATTACAGATATACCATGACCGGATGGATAAATATTACAGATATACCATGACCATGGATGGATAAATGAATATTACAAGATATACCATGACCTGGAGAATGAAATTACAGATATACCATGGCCTGGATGAATGAATATACAGATATACATGACCTGTATGATAATATTACAGATTCATGACTGATGGATGACTATTACAGATCATTACCCATGACCTGGATGAATGGTATTACAGATATACATGACTTGGATGAATGAATATTACAATTACATGGCCTGGATGAATGAATAATTCAGATATACCCATGGCTGGATGAATGAATATTACAGTATATACCATGACCTGGATGAATGAATATTACCGATATTACCATGACCTGGATGGATGATATTACAGATATACCATGACCTGGATGGATGGTATATTACAGATATACCATGACCCGGAGATGAATATTTACAGTATAACCATGAGCTGGATGAATGAATATTTACAGATAAACCATGACCTGGATGGATGAATATTACAGATATACCATGACCCGGATGAATGGATATTACAGATATACCATGGCCTGTATGAATGAATATTACAGATATACCATGACCTGGATGGATGAATATTATACCATGACCCGGATGAATGAATATTACAGTTATTCCATGACCTGGATGAATGAATATTACAGATATACCATGACCTGGATGAATGAATATTACAGATATACCATGACCTGGATGGATGAATATTACAGATATACCATGACCCGGATGAATGAATATTACAGATAGACCGTGACCTGGATGAATGAATATTACAGATATACCATGACCTGGATGAATGAATATTACAGATATATCATGACCCGGATGAATGAATATTACAGATATACCGTGACCTGGATGGATGAATATTACAGATATACCATGACCCGGATGGATGAATATTACAGATATACCATGACCTGGATGAATGAATATTACAGATATACCATGACCTGGATGAATGAATGTTACAGATATACCATGACCTGGATGAATGACTATTACAGATATACCATGACCTGGATGAATGAATATTACATATATACCATGACCTGGATGAATGAATATTACAGATATACCATGACCTGGATGAATGAATATTACAGATAGACCATGCCCTGGATGAATGAATATTACAGATATAACGTGACCTGGATGAATGAATATTACAGATATACCATGACCTGGATGAATGACTATTACTGATATACCATGACCTGGATGAATGAATATTACATATATACCATGACCTGGATGGATGAATATTACAGATATACCATGACCTGGATGGATGAACATTACAGATATACCATGACCTGGATGGATGAATATTACATATATACCATGACCTGGATGAATGAATATTACATATATACCATGACCTGGATGAATGAATATTACAGATATACCGTGACCTGGATGGATGAATATTACAGATATACCATGACCTGGATGGATGAATATTACAGATATACCATGACCTGGATATGATATACCATTACCCAGAGCAAAGAACTCAGAACATCACATAATATAGAAGGGACAGTTCTTAATAAACAAAGGACCAAAAGAACTGTGCAGTGATAATAGACCTGTATCATGTTTAATGTAGACCAGGAGGGACTTTGGGTAACCCTGTACATTATCCCAAGGTGTAATCACCTTCCCTCTGAGATTGTCCCTTGCCAACATGTTGGTGGCAGTTTTATGGTAAAAAAAGCAGTGGTAGAAGTTTAGGTATCTTCAATATCTCTTTATATCCTGGCGTGCAACAGGCGCAGGTTCTAGTTATAAACATAAAGGACAAGTTAAGGTAAATGATAATGTTTCCTTCCTGGTACAATACAATGGTAAGTACTTTACAATGAATATAACAAAGATAAAGTCAGGACAGAGTTATGGACAGTTCCCTGTGTCTAACTAAAGGTGAACCTCCCTGACCTAATCACGCACTGTTATATTTTTATAATCAAACTGGGCAGAGAACCCGGTACGTAAGTTTTCACTGTCCATCCCTAAATATTACATTTTTTTACCCAGACTCATCTAGGCACAGGGTAACCCTTCAAGTTCCAGGTGACAGAAACCAACAAGTGAAATATTTAAAAGCTTTTTTCTTCCCCTTAGCAGCGAAGGGGTCCAGTGCTTAAAGGAAAGAGCAGAGAGTGCCCCCTTCTTCTCATACCTAAATCCCTGAACATTAGTCTTTGCATTCATTCAGGGACCTGACTTTCCCCCCCTGTAGTGAGCCTCCTCTAATCCTCACTAATTGCCAGTAATTGGGTTCTTGCCCTGGGTCTCTGCAGGTGTTTGAAGGAACATCTGGGATCGATGCCAAGAAAACAACCTGCGAATTCACGGGAGACATCCTCAGGACACCTGTTTCAGAAGACATGCTGGGTATGTGGACTGCTGGGACGGGGGGAGGAGAGCCAAATAGGGAACAGAGAGTTAATGCGCTGGACGGTCCATTAATGAACAGCGAGTGGTTAATCTGACGGCAGGAACAGAGAATTGAAATTTAGAGAAAAAAAAAAGCGTGAGAGAGCGAATAACTGTGCACATATGGACAATGCAGAGTCTGTGTTCGTGAGTGCGTGAGCGCAAGCGCGCTAAGACAGTATTAAAGGGTATCTAAACTGGAAAAACTATCACTGACACCTATTTCTTTAGATTTTCAATCTGTATCATCTTACATTTCAGCTGTCAAGTAAGTGCCTAATTATCACCAGCTCTTCTTCTGCTGTGTGCAGTTTTGCTGTAGCTCTGGAATGGTGACAGTTCGTATGTGTGAATAGCATGGTGGGAAATTCTCTTTCCCAGTGCTGCCTCATCAGAGATTACTGAGCATACTTGCCCTCGCAGATAGTCAGATTAGTCAGGGAGGAGGGATACTAAGCCTAAGCAAAACAAGCTCTTGATGCAGCCACACACACATACAGGGAGATTCAATAAAAATTCTTATCGTTTAAAATGGTGCTAATTTTGTCCCAACCAATCAGATGTTAGCTTTCAAATGTTAAATAAGATCTGTTTGGTTGGGGCAAAATTAGCACCATTTTAAACGATAAGAACTTTTATTGAATAACCCTGTTAGTATAGTATTTGAGGTTGAATAAAGACAAACGTCCACCCAGTCCAGCCTACTCAGCAATACCCACACTTCCTGCCTAACTGTTGATCCAGAGAAAGGCAAAAAACCCCACCAGAATTATAAAGGGGAAAAAAATTCCTTCCTGGCTCCAAGTGGCAATCGGAAATATCCCTGGATCAACTCTACTTATGTATTGTGTAAGTGCTTCTATATTTATTTATAGATTAAAATGAAACCAAGACCTTTTTTTCAGTTAACATACCATTAAAGTTTGTAGTCAATATATACTAAATGGCAATGAGCACACTCACACTATATAGAGTCCAAAAATGATGACCAAAATTGTATGTATACAAACAATATAGATTATTAGTATTCTGTTAAATTTGTGCCTTTAAACAGAGAGGTATTTAGGGCAATTTACCTGTTCTCACTGTTTGCAAAATAAAAACTTTACCTCTAGATTTGTAGAACGTCTATAAATGACATTTAAAATCCATCACCATTAACGGGTTTAAACCATTTATTCAATAGATACTCTCTTGCATGCTCTTTAGTTCCCATGTATTTCCCTACTTTTCAGGGTGCAAATTCTATCCACCGGTAGATGCAGAACAATGCCCTGATTGGCCAGTAAGTTAGGGGAACCAACATTGAGACCTTAGAGAGATTATATAAAGTCTGAGGTATCCTGGGAAGAGATGAATGACTTAAAGGGCAACTATACTGTAAAAATTTACTTTTTAGAAATGAAAAGTACCTGGGGCAGGGAGGTAAGATTGATTATTCCCACCTCCCAATATTTTTTTGTTATGGAGCTACAGCACATAGAGTTTTTATCTGCCAGGTTATGGCCCTGGGCCTTCCTGTATTAAAGATAGTGCTGAAGCACTCAGGAAGCCTGGCAGAAGTTGTGCTGCTTTGTGCTTATATTGGTAGTGTTTTCCCCAAGTGTTTTTCAAAAAACTTTACACACACTATACAGTAGTTCTCCTTTAAGAAATAATATATTAAAGGTGGGCTGGTATGAACAGTCCTATATATGCAAACCCAACAGATTTAATTTAAATTAGCTCATGGCCTTGAGTGAACGCTGCCTTGTAGGTTTTTGTTTCACTCTTGGCCATTTGGATATTTCCCCAGTTTTACAATGAATGTAAACTAGGTGTGAACCGAGCAGACACCACAGAACCACATGACTTTACCCAAGAACCACCATGCTTTGCAGACTGCTTAGAGGACAGTTGACTAGAAGACAAAAAGGTTAATGAAGCAAAGCATTTTTTGTACTACGTAGATGGGGTTTTGTGTATTTAATCAGCTGAACTGCAACTTAAATGCATGTTTGCCTTTTGTTACTGTTAGAGACTGTCATAGGGTAGGTGATATCAGGGTAGGTCATCCATGATCCTATTATATGAGGCTCTACATACCAGGAAACTTTCCCCGTTAAAGAAAGTCAATGTAAAGAGCATAACCAACAGAACAGCCCCTATTACTGCTGGGGACTCAGAGCCAGGGGGGCTCCCTACTTAGCCTCCTTACTTTCAAACCCATCTTTGGCTGAAGCAACCCCCAAACACCGTCTGCAATACTTACCTTCTTTCACGATGACCCTGAAGATCTCTAGCCTGATCTCCACTGTGCCCTGAAGTATTCCTCTTAGTTATTCCCGGTAGCAGCTGTTAGCCACGACTGTGACAGGTGACATAATGGGCAACAACTAACTTCTGCCAACCGAGCTTCCTCTGAGCATGTGCAAGCTCGTAACAAGCTCATGCAGCTTTAAGAGGTATGAATTTTGAAAGTAGTGCTTGTAAATTTTGCAATCCCAGGTGTGATCTAAACCTAGGGGTAATTTATTAAAAACTCAGGGGCGTGGGGTGGATTTAAAGGGTTAACTTTTAAAACCTGGGTATTTGGTGGCCCCAAAATCACATTAAAATTTCACAATTCAAATTTTAAAGGGCATCTATACTGATTTTGTGCACATTATTAAACTAGTATTATGAGCAATACATGTTCAAGGGTTTGAAAGGTTTGATCTTATCCGCTCAAAAGAAAAATAATATATTGTTATGTTACCCTCATTAACCCCAAAACCACAATAGTTCTTTCCGTCTCCTCTTCAATCTTTCACTTGAACTGGAACTACCAGGAAGCAGAAAGAGGGGTAACAACATTGGGCAGCGGGTTAGTCTTACATCTCTCAGCTTTTAAATTTTTATAGTTTGGGGTGATTTACCTATATACCATTTAAGGGTTAGATTTGACTTTAACAGGGTTATGAACATGAACCGCTATTGTTCTCTATCACCCCTTTTAGGCAATGCATCGAGTCAATATCATGCATTGTAAATGGAGTCTCCTGTTCCGAATCTTTGACACCAGCTATCTGCTGTTTTTAAAAATTAATAGGGAGATGTAATAAAAGTTCTTATAGTTAATAATGGTGCTAAGTTTGCTCCAACCAATTAGATATTAGTATTCCAATTGTTAATAACATCTGATTGGCTGAGGCAAAATTAGCACCATTTTTAACAATAAGAACTTTTGTTACATCTCCCTGTTTACAGGCTCGGTACATTGGATAAGAGGATTATGCGGCACAGCTCTTACATACCGCCGCAAATGCAGTTAGTTTTGTCTTAAAGTCACATTAACCCTTGGTTCATCGGTTAACGTGACTTTAGACACAAATATTCGATAATGGCTCTCGGTACAAAGCCCTTTTAGTCTTTGCATCTGCTTTACTTCTTTTGAAAGTTTTGAGGGCATTTGGTACAAAAACTCTGTCTATCTAAAATGTATCTAAAAAGCACAGAACGTTATATAGAAATGTGCTAATGACTAACAATGTATGTAGATAGGATTTCACTCATTTAATGTTGAGAAAAGTGCAGCATTGAAGAAATCTGTGTCTTTCCCCCAATCTGTCACATGACACAGTTTTATTGAATAGAACATTATTCTAGCTGTCATTCAAACCAGATAATCTTAGCTCTAATGAACAGATGGTGCTTACAGAGCTGTGAACAGTTTTAGAGATGAACAAATATAATGGCTCAAGAGATAAAGGCAATCTGATAGCTGAAAGATCATAGGATGTGTCAGAAAGAGGCCTGATATTTTAGGGCATGTAGAGAGAACTGCGATTGGTCATTGTGCAAGCTGCTGGAGAGGATTGTGGGAGCTGTAGTTCCTCAGTAGCTGGTGTGTTTAATGTAAGCTTTTCTCTGTTCAAGTGTGTATCTATCAGGGTACCAGGGGGTGCAACCAAACTGGGGTCCAGGATCGGGGGGGGGGGGACTTTATACCCTCTCTACCACAGCAGCAAGGAAAGGAGCCCCCGTTCTTTCTAGTAATGCCCCTGATGTGTTGTTATTTTTTAACCCCATTAGGCCACACTAGTGCGGTTCTCATGTGCTTGTGATCCGTAAGCGTGTGAAAATCTAGGTGCCACATGCATGCACTGCGCTGGTTTCCGTTTTAGGAGCACATGCAATAACACTTTGTTTTGCAAATGGCATGCTCTCCGAATGCGGACTATTATGCGGATCATAGAGCAAACGTCCCTGCCCGTACCCTCCACTCATCACAGAACCATCTCTTATACAGACCCCCCCCCCACCCGCCTTCTCTCACCATAAACCTTTTTCTCACATCCTCTGGAAATCTATTCCCCTCTCAATTAACATCTCACATCCTCCCTCTCAGAGCACAGACCAGCATAGGATTGAACCACTGCACCAGTTCTTACTATGGCACTTCTACCCTTCCCTGTGTATCTGTATGTTACCCACCTAAGTAGATGTTAAGCTCTACGGGGCAGGGACCTCTCTACTCATGTTACAAGGTTTAAGCTCTTGTATACTTATTAATGTAAATAGTTACTTATATATTTATGCTTACTTTTTGTATAAGACTTCCTCTCAAGTTCTGCTTAGTGTGGGGGTCCCTCAGGGCTCGGTTTAGGACCCTTACTGTTCTCCCTCTACACTATCTCTCTGGGAGAAATAATCAGTTAAGTATCACTTATATGCTGATGATACCCAAATTTACTTGTCCACCCCCGCGCTAACCCCTAATCTCTAAATGTCTGCTCTCTATCTCTTCATGGATGGCGCGCCGCCGCCTTAAACTCAATCTATCCAAAACAGAATTAATCATTTCCCCTCCTAAACTGGGACCTAGTCCTCCCTTCTCCATCTCTATTGACAATATGGTCATTAACCCAGTTGAATCTGCACGCTGCCTTGGAGTGATCTTTGACTCCTCTCTCTCCTTCCATCATCCCATTAACAATGTCACTAGGATGTGACGTTTTCTCCTTCGCAATATTGCCAAGATCCTCCCTTTCCTCTCTCGCTCCACTACCAAAGTGCTCATCCATGCCCTTATAATCTCCCGTCTTGACTACTGTAATATTCTGCATCCTGGCCACTCTATCTTAAACTCGGCAGCTCGGATCATCTCGCTCTCCTCCTAAAGAGAACCCGCAACCCCGATACTTCAGTCCATAGGATGGCTTCCCATCAAACAAAGAATCATATTTAATACCCTTGTTTTATCCTTTAAATCTCTTCACACTTCTGCATCTCCCTACTTATCTTCTCTCTTGGTCCCTTTTATGTTCCAGGCTGTGCCCTCCGTTCCTCACAAGGAAATCTTCTCCACAACCCCCAACAAACACTGCCTCCTCCCACCTCAACCCATTCTCTCTTATTTCTCACTACCTTTGGAACTCTCTCCCTCTTTCTCGCTTCGCCAGGTGACATCCATTAATACTTTCCAATCTAGACTGTTATCCTACATTTCTGAGAATCAGCAGAACAAATGATTGTTAGCCATCTCAAGCACTTTGTACTCATCCCCTCAATTGTATCTGAATGTTGTCCCACCCACTTAGATTGTAGCTCTTCAGGGCAGGGATCTCATTCCTACTGTGTCAAAGCATGCTGCACTTCTATCAGTTTATCCATAATTTATATATATGTGTTCTTAACCTATGTATGAAATTGTGTTTAATTTTTATTTATCTGTAGAATTGCACTTACCGTATATACTCGAGTATAAACCGACCCGAGTATAAACCGAGGTATTTCATACAATTTCACCTAAAAAAACTAATAAAAGTTGTTGACTCGAGTATAAACCGAGGGTAGAAATTTGGCATTCAAGATGTTTGGAAGCTACAACTCCCAGCTAATAAAGCATGCTGGGAGTTGTAGTTTCCAAACATCTTGAATGCCACCCTCACTTGGCATTCAAGATGTTTTGGAAACTACAACTCCCAGCATGCTTTATTAGCTGAATGCCACCCTCACTTGGCATTCAAGATGTTTGGAAACTACAACTCCCAGCTAATAAAGCATGCTGGGAGTTGTAGTTTCCAAAACATCTTGAATGCCACCCTCACCCTCAAATCCAGTTAAGTTTGTACCTGTGGGCTCTCTTCATCCAGGATCTGTGGGCTCTCCTCCATCCAAGGGCTTCCTGGGACTGTGTGCTGGTAAGTTCCTCTCCATTCTGGCAGTCAAGCGTCCTCTCTCCTCTCCATTCGGCAGCAGCGGTGCTCTCCATTCCGGCAGCCGCACGTCAGTCCATGTCTGGCGCACTGGCTGACGTCACTAATTGGCGCAAGCCCGGCCCAATTAGTGACGTCACCGCGCCCAGTACATTGATGATCGTGCGGCTGCCGGAATGCTCAGGTAAGCTAGTGACTCGAGTATAAACCGAGTCCGAGTTTTCAGGCTGATTTTTCAGCCTGAAAAACTCGGTTTATACTCGAGTATATACGGTATCTCCTTGTTTGTATACTCTCAGGGAGATTCAATAAAAGTTTTTATCGTTTAAAATGGTGCTAATTTTGCCCCAACCAATCAGATCTTATTTAACATTTGAGAGCTAACATCTGATTGGTTGGGGCAAAATTAGCACCATTTTAAAGGACAAGGACTTTTATTGAATAACCCTGTCTGTATTTTATAATGTACAGGGCTGCGTATTGAAATGGCGGTTTATAAATAAAATGATACTGTACATACACACATGCACATGGCTTTTTGGTACTATAATATTGTACAGCGCTGAGTTCCCAAGTGGTGCTATATTAAAAATGGTATTTTCAATGAATTATAGGCATGGGTCCCTTCTTAGATAACTCTTTTTCTAAACGTGGTATGACCGTAACCTGTCCATACGCTAGAGATTTTAACTACTAACATTGTCCGCAATATTGGGACAACCACCAGTCCCATATATCAGTCGATATTCGATATTCAATGAGCGGGCCAGAATGTGGAACGTAATGGGAACGTCAGGAGGTAAAACAGTCAAGGTAAGGTACTCTATTTAGACATTAGATAGATTTGGTGATTAAACATTGAATCTATCTAAAATCCTACCAATGTATGGCCAGAATTGTACAATCCTTCCTCCTGACCGACTGTTCAGGACTTCCGAACGGTTAGCCAGGAGGAACTTAGTATCCGCAGCCAACAGCTTGCCGTGACTGACCGTGCAGTCCATAGAGTACAGCACTGTCGATTGATTCAGATGAACGAATGATTGGGCACTGCTGAAAACCTGTGTGATTATTTCGGTCGATTGGGCTTGGGATTGTATAGTGTGTACCCAGCGTAAGACATAATTCAAGTAGCACAATAAGGAATGAAATGGTTAAAATCCAGACTAGATTATCCAATAGTTTTACAATATTCACAGGGAGGGGGTGGGAGGCACTTTCATATTTGTAAAGAAAAGCTAATAGGGTCTTTAAATAAAGTGAATTAAAGGCCAGTGGGGGGCTGTTAATTAGGTTTGGAGATTGGGAAATGTAGGAGCTCACGGAGAGAATTGTTCTCCAATAGGAAGTTGGTAGGAATAAGGAAATAAAACTATAGAATGTTCACACGGGGTGGTAACTATTCTATATAGATGTGCCCTGATGGCCATTAAACTTGTATGAAAGGTTAAACCAGGAGGGGTAAATGCTCTACCAGTGATGGCCAATGGTATTGAGTGAATTGGTTTTATTGAAAGATGATATAATGGGTGCTAACTGGCCAAAATAGTAGTAACATCACAGTACCTTATGTATTATTACATACAATACAAGAATTGTTGAAGCACTCCAATTAGGCTAATTTACAACTACATTTAGCGGAAGTGCTACTGATCTGGTCAAACATTTATACAAACATAGAAAAGATAATCAATGCACATTCCTGGGCCCCATACAATATCATATTATCTGCACACTGGCATACATTTATAAACAAAGGGGTTTTAGTATACATTACTGTGATCACATGAATGAAAAGCCTTCCAACCACGTCAAGGTAATGTATTATTAGGTAAGTGTGAGTTTAACACTGATTTTGTGCTGTCTACATTATACATTACTACATTACTTTTTGGAATTAGCGCAGAGTAACCTATTCCGTATGGAACGGAGGCACAAACTGGCTAATCTTACCTGGCCGTGATCTCACAAAGGGATTTACTGCATTGCAGGAGCTCGGGATCGCGGTCAGCTAAGATTCGCCAGATATAACATTTCTATTGTTTATAGAAACATCGATGTGTACAGGGACAGAGAGATAATAAATGGACTGATAGAAGAAAGGTAGATATCTTCTATTTATCTAGTAATTACCTGTCATCTATTTCTATCTAACTATATATTTATCTATCTATCAATCTATCTATCTATCTATCTATCTATCTATCTATCTATCTATCATCTATCTATCTATCTATCTATCCATCCATCCATCCATCCATCCATCCATCCATCTATCTATCTATCTATCTATCTATCTATCTATCTATCATCTATCTATCTTTTCTAGATAGATAGATCAGATAAATAGATCGATAGATGCTAGATAGCTA